>JAJHJA010000631.1:0-217584 GCA_021202915.1 Heliconius himera
AAAATAAAAATGTTATGTTAGGAGCTATAAAATATATTTGCAACTATATTTTAGTCTTTTGTTTTTAACTGTGGTATTTTGTGGTATATTCATGTTATTAATACTACTCTTAATTTTTTTTGTAATAAAAATATACAATTACTATTATTCACTAATATTAATAATTAATTGTAAAGAATATAAAAAAAATCAAGTTGTTTGGGAATGTCTCGCACGTAACATTTCTGTTATATATTACGCTATGAGCAAGTCAACTGACACATGGCAACTAAAGTGCGACGTGGCCGCCATTTTGGCTAGGCCTATGTTGCCAAATTAAATTAAAAGTAATAAAATAATTAAAAAAATATTTTATCAAATGTTTTCGTAAATATAAATGATTGTGTACTAATTTTATTTTATTAGTGTTTTTGTCAAAAATAATTTTTTCCAATTCTATGTAACAATAAAAATAAAGTTTTTATTTTAATAATTAATAATTATTTAAATCATTTTGTGATGGTCACACACAAACTTATGTAAGTTATGCAACTTTTTCTGCGCCGTAGAATAGGAGCGGCTCTAGTTCAAGGCCATCTTAAAATATTTTTAGCAATCGAAACGTATTTCGCATAAAATTTTAATCTAACCGAAAAATGAAGTCATATCTGTGTAATAATATTAGATTTTATGATAAATTGAATATCACGTTCTTGGTAAATGTGTGGTTACTTAAATATAAATATTTTTACATTTTATATGTGGAGTATGAGTTTAATTCTATCCGTTAAAATGAATAATATTTCGGTCTCCAGATGGCCGATAAAGCTTATTTTCCGGTGTGTTTTTATGTACTTTGTATCGTGATTTAAAAAAAAACCGACTTATGGTCGAATATTTGTGTCTTTGATTAAAGAAACCTTTAGTTGTCTGAATATAATTTTTCTAGATCACTTCTAGTTCCGAAAGTAATTTTGACCATATAGTTATTATTTCTAGAGATTGATTTTAGAGTATCTATTCTAAATTAGTTAATGAGGAAATCTTTCTAATAATTTCAGTATCATAATTCTGGTAAATATAAATAAACAGATATATAATTCATGTATAACCGTAATATAGAAACATTTGTAACAAAAAATAGTTCATCAAACCGTAACAATACCGAAAGCAATGAACTATAAAACAGCTAAGCTAAATGTTTATTTTAATTAAACAAAACATGTGTAGTGAATCAGCGTTTAAAATTTTAATCAATTATTAATTTTGTATCGCATGACTCAAGTGTAAATGTGAGCAATGCGTTAAAATTCTATTATAAAATATGTAGCGGTTGACGTAAAAAATTTTTTAACCTATATTGTTCATTCATAACAAGGTTATAACAGCATAAAGGATTGCATTGGTCTCTGATTGCGCATAATGAATATGATGAATTCAATTGATTTTTTATATTACAAGCTTTTTTATTTTATTTTCTTTTCAATGGTTTGGGTCAAAAGCAATCAAAACTCAAGGATTGTGCTTATTTGGACGGAAAGTTAAAGAGGTGCCATCTTTAAAAAGAAGCCCTCCTTTCTTAGGCTCAAAAAATTAAGTAATACTGCCAATTGATAATGACAATAAAATGTATATAGGGGAGAGGGGGGCACATTCGAACGATTTTTAAACTTTGTGTCATATCTTAAAAATTCTACAGTTTTTAACTTCTTTACTATTTCACAAGGCTTAATCCAACTATTGTGCCACACAATCGTAGCATCGTATGTAGAAAAATATATAAGGTAAAGGTGCAATATCAACTTTAGTAGCAGTAGTCAAATGTTCAAAGCTGCCCCCCTTGCGGGGTAGCTTTGAATATGGGGCAGTTTTGAACTATCATCGAATTCAATGAAATTAAAAAGCTTTTAAGTAATTTTATCAATAAACTTAACATTAGAAACGATGGAGATCAAATATCAGTACCATGTTAACTGAAAAAAATAATATACCTAGTTTAATATTGCGATTGTACTAGTACTAATGTTAAATAACTTTAATATTATTAATAGACTTTAAAAAAACAAAAAAGTAGCTTTGGCTTCGTAGAAGTAATTAACATTATGGGATCAATCATAGAATAAATCTAATATTATAAAAATAAAACATAATATTTTTTAAATAAACAGCTTACTACCTTAATTTGAACTTAGAAAAATTAAATTTAAAGGAACATGGATATAGTATAGTGACGTAAGGAAAAAAATTGTACAAGCTACTTTTTTACTATTCATAGATGATGAAACATTCGCTAAAATGGAGTCTCCGATATTTATTAAGTGGTAGTCTAATTCCATTACGTAGTCTTCATACGTCAGTTTCTTGTAAAGAAAAGTTCAGTTTAGTTTTGTTTTTCTTTCGCGGTATTTTGTTATATATAATAATATTCAAAACTGCCCCCCTTATTTTGTTCAAAGCTGCCTCAGTGGTATTTGAAAAATTAAAAACGTTTTTTTTTCAAGTAAAAGTTTAAAAATTGTATTAATTTCTAGTTTATTGCATGATATATGAAAAATTCTAACTAAAAGAGGAAAAAATAAAACCATATACCATGAATTGGATCCCTGCGATCCTTACGCGTTTATTTAAAAATGTATAAAATTTTACTCAACACTCCTCGTAACTCAACCACGGGCTCTCATATATCAGCAGTGACAAGTGACACGTGTGCAGGTTAGTGCTGCCACTACTCAAAAAAAATCTAACAAAATTTCTTTTTAAAATAGCTCTGTTAACACATATTTTCAAAGGTGCCCCTGTTCAAAGCTACCCCCCTCTCCCCTACCTATTCGAAATCCAAATTATATAGTTTTGTAGGGAGCAGAAACCAGATCTGTTTAGCCTAGCTTAGTCAATGAAGATACATATAGGACTGCACATTGCTATATCGAGATTGCTGTCACTTTACGTGCCAGTATAATAAATTAATCTTTTATAGTAGCATTTTTGTAGCGTTAAAATCCGGCTGGATTTTTAAATACAATTCAAATATGCAGTAGATTATACACTTCGTTTATTTTTATATTCGTGGCGCTATCAAGCGAAAATTCTACAAACTTAATCTGTAAATGTAAAACATGATACATTTTCTTGTAAAAAACTGTTAAAATACCTTTTAAGTTAAATTAGCAAACTAGCTAAGTTGTGGTAGTATCGATCTACACATTTACATGGATAACTAAAATGCTGACATTGGGTTGAAGTGGCTTGTACTAATATTATATAATAAAAAAAAAATCAAATTAAATTCAAAGAAAAACATAACACTTATGCAAATTACTATTTGTTATGACTTCCAAGTTGCAAGTTTTGTAGTAAAAGTATCGCAGTGAGGAAAGTATAACTCAATATCCGTTCATTATAAAGATTATGGACGTGTATTTACGAAGCAATGTATTGAATACATAATAGCTTCTGTTAATATGATATTATAATTTTTAAATTTTTACATAATTATGGTGCTTAGGGGAATTGTGCTCAACATGACATACTTTTTCTTTCAAGATAAATATTTGAAATGAATGAAGTCATGTGAGATGAGGACATTACGTATATTATCATATATATCATAATCAACGAAAGTATTGTAGTTTCAGAACAATCAAAGCAACATAAAAAACAAACATAAATCGCACTTAGGTCGACCGGTGTAAGACGACATACCTATAGGGTAAGATGACATAGACGTCATAACCTGCGATCCACTGACTTTTTTGTTCACACGTGACTTTCCTGTAGCAGTAGACTTTAGCAATGGAGAAATTTCATTTAGTACGCTCTTCTCTTCTGGCTTCTTAATCGATCCTATTTATAAGTGTAAGATGACATACTATGCCATCTTATACTCACGTTTTGTATGTCATCTTACCCAATAGATATGTGAATTTAATTGTAACAGTTGTGACAAAAGTTTATGGGTAAGAATGCGCTTTTAGCGTTAGTTATGTCATATAATAAGCCTATTTTACATTAAGAATTCCTTCAAGTAGAAAATCCTTACCTTACGTGTATTTTCACCACCAAGCAAAAGCGGAAGAAAAATTTTCTGGTATTCAAAATTACAAAAACATGAACTACTTGCCAATCTGCGTTTACCTTCCGTCATAATGAATTTGAACACTAGCGATATCTAAAGACACTCTCTAAAACGTCATAAGATCACACTTAGCGCAAATATTTAAATCAATATTGGCAGTGTGTCATCTTATCTTCGTATGCCATCTTAAGCACAATTCCCCTATAGGAGGATCGAGAAGTCAAATATTATTTAATATAATATAGTTAGTTAATGATTAGGTATTTTATTGATCCTTTTACTAAAAAACCATTTGGACTTGAAACAATAATATCTGTGAATTTTGGAATTCCCTATCGGAGTTGATATTTTTCGTTTGCAAGAAGTTATCCAAATATTTATAGAAAAAAATGGTAATGTGTTGGAGCAAGATCTAGGGAGTACGGTGGATGTCTTAGATATTCCAATTGAACCTTTTCTAATTTGGTAGCCGTCTGTTGTGCTGTGGTCTAGTATTGTCGTGAAGCAGCAGTGCAGTACAGTGCAACATTATCAACCTGGGTCTCCGGCTGTCCACGGAGCTTGTTCTGGAGGTCCAAATTTCCAGAACAAAACGGTTGGAACTTAGAATATGGTATTTGGAATTTCTAACCAAAAAAGAGGAATTTGTCATTACAGCGGGCGGCCAGTACACAAAACACCAATTTCATATGTAAGGAAGAAATATGTATAGTACTTCTATTACCTACTAGCGGCCCCCTTACGGTTACGACCGCTTAAAACATACGAATGTTTATTTAAGTTTATTAAACCAAAAAACAGGCCAAGCGCGAGTAAGACCACAGAATTTCAGGATTTGGAGGATTGTGATTGTGAAATATTATGGTTAGGTTTTGGATGATGCGGCGAATAAAGTTAACAAACTTCAGTTTGCGGACATATATTTAGTATGAAATGAACTAATACATTTATTTAGTATGAAATAATAAAGACCTAATACGCTTATTTAGTATGAAATAATAAAACTAATAAATGGATGTATTGTAAGATCTTACGTCGTCCTAAATTTTAAATATCCTATAGGTTCTTATTACGCGGCAAGTTTCATACAAAAAGCTGAAAAAAGGATGCATAAATGCTTATTATTAACTAGAGGGCGCGCGCGGCTTCGCCCGCTTATTAGGAGTGAATTCTAAAAAAAACACGAAACACGTGTTCAATAAAATATGTTTAACAGTCTGAATTTAAATTTTTATAAAAATCGGTGGCAATTTAAAGATTTTTCCACATAAATTTTCAACCCCTTATTTGAACCCTTAGAGGGTGAATTCTTAAAAACCATGAAACACGTGTTCAATGAAATATTTTTAAGAGTCTGAATTTCAAATTTTATAAAAATCGGTGCAGATTAAAATTTTTTTCGATACAAACTTTTAACCCCTATTTCATCCCGTTAGGGTTAAAATTTTTCAAATTCCCTTCTTAGTGGATGTCCAGAATATGAAAATAAACATCTGCCCAAATTTCACGTTTCTACCATCAGCGGTTACGGCTCTGCGTGCGTCTTACCTCAGTCAGTCAGCACAAGTCCTTTTATATATATAGATTATCTTTTGATTAAGTTGACTTATAAGCTTGATTTATTTTATGTTAAAATCTCCTCGCAATCTCCAGATATATACTTGAACAAAAGCTAAATTATAGACGATAATATTTTAATTACTTCAAGGTAAAGAAAATCGAAAATTAACAAACAAAATTCTAATTGATCTGCTTAAAACAGGTACCAGCCAAGAAAAAAAACATTAACACAATATTAACACCACTATTCGTCGAAAAAAAAGGTAAAAAACATAAAATAAATAAATCAGCTTCACGCTGTATCCCGCAAACTGCAGGGTAGGCAAAGGGAACCTGTGTTAAGACACTCCGTTGCATACTTTCTGCCGAATTCTAGAGGCATTGCGTGTTGAATGGCAGAACTCAACGCCGCGCTTGTCTTCGACAGCAGAGCGAAGAAATGGAAATATAAATTTAAGTAAGTATTTCATCTCCTCGAGTGGGGATCGAGCCCACAACCAGTCGGTTTTACAGTCACATCTTGTGCCCCTGCGCCACGACTGGCCTCGTAAACATAATTTACAAAAATATTCATGTTGGCACCGACTCTAAAAATAACGGATTTTAAATAGCAAATAAGTATATTAGTGTCAATAACTTAATTTGTTCATCAAAAATAGAAAGTTCACATGAAACTAAACAAAGAGGCAGTAAGTCAGTACTTTTATGGTAATAGATGCATGCGATTCTTAGAGCATTGGGTCGCCCGTTAGCTTAAAGGGCACCAAGAGCAGTTACCCCGGTTTGAGTCACGTCACGACTAGACTCCTTATATTTCTGTTAGAGAAATGTCGAGTTGGCTGGAGAATCCAATAAAATATAAATATCCATACCTATATTATAAATTCGAAAGTAACTCTGTCTGTCTGTCTGTCTGTCTGTCTGTCTGTCTGTTACGCAATCAGGGCCAAACCGCTAATTCAATTATGATAAAATACTCATATAGAGATACTTGAGGGTCTTCGGATGAACATAGGTTACTTTTTTTTCTCATATTTGTAATATTGTCGATATATACTAAAATATTAAAATACTTTTTAGTTTGACAGGCAATTTATTCTGCCATCTTAATAACAACCGACCGTTGCTAAGCAACGGTTTGCAAAGTTTGATGTTATAAGAAAACACCAAACGTCAACACACCAAAACGTCACCCAAAATGGGCTTACTTAACGCATACATGGCGTGCGCTGACTCAACATTATGAGATACATAAAAACAATATTTAACAAAAATATTGTTCGTTAAATAATGTTTAAAAAAGTCCGCGATGGTATATGTTTATCTCTGAAGGTTGAGCAAAAGTAACCATTTTAATTTATTTATTTTATATTTATCGGGTTTTTGTTGTATGTATTTTCTATAATTTGATATTGATCGTTATATATGAAAATTAATATAATAGTCACTTTTAGCATTTCATCTACATTGAAATTATAGTTTATTGTATATTAACATTCTAATAAATAATTAAGAAGATGTCACGGATTCGAAATAACCTAGCATACGACCGGCATAGTATGACCGACGCGAACAGGAAGATGACTTTGACGGTTTTGTAAATTTTCATACATTTTCGAACTACTGTTAATTTTTATGTAATTATTTGCTGTTTATAATTAATGTATACTTTTCTTTGGTTCTTCGCTTATTCGAGTACAGTCAGTTACATTTTCATAAATTTCTTGATGTGGTGTAAGTTGCGGCCCTGCGCGGCATCGGCATAATATTAATTAAGTATTTATTATTTAAGGAAAGAATTGTTGGTTATTTCATCTCGGTTGGATGGTTATCTTTGCCGTTGTTATACACTTAATAAATTATAGTTTTAGTTTTTTGGGATTTTATTTGATATTGCCCGCAAAACTTATCATATTTAATGTAGAAAGGACTTTAGTTATTTCATATAGTATCTATGTACGCGCGCAAGGAAAACGTGTAAAAGATTTTTCCCGGGTAAATCAGTAAAATCGATCACTGAAAGTCCAATAAAAATTAGTTCAGTTATTCTGGATATTAGCTCGGGGAAATAGAAAGACAGACAGAGACAAAAAATATAATATTTTTTATTGTATTTGAGTATTATGTAAATAACCACATGCACTTGCAAAAACATAGCACACCACATTTAATTTTAATTCTTTTAAATATTTATTTTACTTTGATGAAATTAATAATGTAGCTGGTATTGTTTATTTTTTTTTTATTAATATTTTAATATGATTACGTTTACTTATATTTTTTTTCATTTAAATTAGTTAGATATTTTCACAAACAATTTTATAAATATATCTAATAAGCATTCGTATAATTCAAGCAGGCGAAGCCGCGTCCGGGTCCGCTAGTTTTTAAATAAAAATGACTTTAATTTCTTTTGCAGGTTTTGTCTGTAATAAAAACTCGGCTTATACTAACCTACTAACAGCTTTTTTAGCAAATTATCAGAGGTTTTAAAAAAACAAATACTTTGTTAAAAAACTATGAGTATGTATTATCAGAAGGTTTTTACAATTTCAAAAATTGATTTGTATTCTATACTATATGAAATAAATGTATTAATAAATAATAATAGAACAGATTTGTATTTTCCGTAGCTTTTAAGGAAAAAAGAACCCTTTTAAGATCACTTTGTTGTCCGTCCGTCGGTCTGTCTGTTTGTCAAGAGCCTTTATTTCAAGAACGCTTGGAGATATCGAGTTGAAATTCAAACTAATATACTCAGATCTGCGGTCCCATAATTACCTGAAAATATCGTATTTCTACATTTTCTTAAAAAAAAGATATGGCCGTTTATATATCAAAAAGCGCGTATTTCGGCACTATGAAAGCAATCAAAATTAATAGGGTACTTCCGGTTGATCTAGAATTATAAAATTTGGCAGCTAGTATCTACAGGTAGTATAAGTTCAGGAAAAAAATCTGAAAATATATTTGTGGTTAAATCCTAAAAAATATTAGACTAAAAAAGAGGGGCAAAATTTGGTATTAAAGCCGCTAGTGCAAGTGAGATATCAGATGACAGGGCTCTTTTTAAGCAAATTTTAGAAAAAACTCGAGACCTCTAATTTTGGTAAGGAATCCTCGGTGGGCAAGCCCGACTCGCACTTGTCCGGTTACTTATGTACTTTCAAATAATATAACAATATACATAAAAAAAAAACAAATTTAGCAAGTTTACATTCTAAGCCGACGTTACGATTAATGCCAAGCCAAAGCCAAGCTAAGCCTTTTTATGTAATCCCCCATGTAAAAAATAACATACTAACTAAAAACAATAAAAAAAATCATACTGTATAATTGAAATTAAACCATTTCGACTACAAATTACAATTAGCGATACAACCGTGACTCGAAAATAGAGGATCGTAAACGAATGTTTGTGGCCTTGCAGCTCTTATTAATGATATCGTTATACTTGCCACACTTGACCGGTTTTATAGTGGGTGCATAAACAATGGACGAAAGGGGGCCATCGTGGCGGAATGTGCGTAGGGTGCACAGCAACGGGGCCCTCCAACGGTCAGCAATTATTCTTTATTTAAATAACCGTCATTCACCCTTTTTGTATTAAATGTTCTATATATAACTATGAGGCCAGTCGTGGCGCAGCAGGAGCACAAAGTGTGCCTGTAAATCGACTGGTTGTGGGTTCGATCCCCACTCGAGGAGATGAAATATTTATTTACATTTATATTTTCATTTCTTAGGTCTGGTGTCGAGGGGAAAGCGCGGCGTTGATTTCCGCCACTCAACACGCAACGCCTCCAGAAATTGGCGGAGAGTAGAGAACGGAGTGTCTTAACACTAGGTTCCCTCTGCCTACCCTGCTGTGTGCGAGATACAGCGGGAAGCTGAAAAAAAAATAATTATATTTACAAAATTTTACAATACATTGTTACAATACATATAATTGGGGGATATTTTTAATATATTGAATAAAATAAACCTTAACGTCACGAATCAAATTTGCGTTTTAATCTCCCAGTTGAATTTTGATCTCTTGTTCCCAAATCAAAGTTTCTAGAAGGAAATGGAATTAACATAGACTATTAAAACTAATACATCACGTCAGCAAGAGCTTTGACCGGTCGTGCGTCAGAACGCACAGAAATAGCGTGGTGCGTGGTACTGGCACAACCACTGGAAGAGACTCGCTGCTACATCAGTGGATATCATCTAGAGATAATTTATATTTATTTATATTCTGATTTCTTTAAAGTACAGTAGTTATAAATAAAATAAAAAATAAATCAGCTTCACGCTGTATCCCGCACACTGCAGGGTAAGTAGAGGGAACCTAGTGTTAAGACACTCTGTTCCCCACTTTCTGCCGAATTTTGGAGGTATTGCGTGTAGAGTGGCAGAACTCAGTAGTTATATGTTGTATAAGTATAATCTTATCTCTATCTCTATATATAATAAGACAGTAAAAATATTTTGTCTGTACATTTAGTAATTTTGACTGAAATGGATAGAGGTGGGATACTTAAAAAGACTAATAGAAAGCAAAAAGATTTTTTTTGAATTTCTTGTCTGTCTGTCTGTCTGTCTGTCTGTCTGTCTGTCTGTCTGTCTGTCTGTCTGTCTGTCTGTCTGTCTGTCGACATATTGTTGTCCGCATTTTTCTCTGAAACTACTGAACCGATTTACTTGAAAATTTCACCAATTGCTTTGTTTTAACTCAATTTAGGTTCTAAAGTTTGGTTCATCAAAATCGGTTCATTAAAAAAAAAGTTATCGTCATTTGAATGAACTCAAGGCATTAGCTTGCCAGCGAATGTTATATAGAAATCGCGCTGGTATGACCCTGGCTAAAGAATGACATTCGAAACGTCTTGATTATATGACTGTTGATAAAAATATATATTTTTGAAGCACTATTATACAATATTTTATACAATAAAGTAAACAAGGCCAGTCGTGGCGCAGCGGCAAGAAGTGTGACTGTAAAACCAGCTGATTGTGGGTTCGATCCCCACTCGAGGAGATGAAATATTAACTTAAATTTATATTTCCATTTCTTCGTTCTGGTGGCGAAGCGCGGCGTTGAGTTCTGCCACTCAACAAGCAATGCCTCCAGAATTCGGCAGAAAGTGGGGAACGGAGTGTCTTAACACTAGGTTCCCTCTGCCTACCCTGCTATGTGCGGGATACAGCGTGAAGCTGATTTATTTATTTTAAGTAAACAAAATTGAATTGTTAGTAGAGATTACCTTCATAAATCGTAACAGTAAAGTTTAAATCGTAATTAATTCAACACAGAGATAAAGAACGATTTGATCTTCAAAGAAATATCAAGTAAATACATAGATTTTTTGGTTCGTTCGTTCGTTTGAAATAAATCTATATAAAAATGCCTAAAAACATCCTTTCTACGTGTACTCTGTAATAACTACATATTTACCAATTATTCATTTATCTAATAATATGCAAACAGGAGTTAATATGCAAACATTACAGTTATTTTACAAAGAATATTATGAATCCTTAACCAAATTAATAATTTGACATTTAAGACTGTTTCTGAAGCAGTACAATTATTAAGTGACATCAGCACATTTAACAGAGCTTTAAAAAACATAACATAGGTAAAAAGAACGTAATGTTACAAATATATATAATATATATATATATATATATATATATATATATATATAAATATATATATATAAGGAAAATAACGATTCTCATTTAGTCGAGGCGTTATTTTCTTAAATTTGAATTATTCATTCGAGTTATCGATTGTCGTCAACCATAGTAAATATAGGATTCTCTATCTATGGTCTGCAACGTCAGTTGTTTTGTAACCTAAAAATATTCGTTACAATAATTGTGTGTATAAAATAATTGAAGGAATTTTGTAAATCACCTGGAGTAAAAACTTTTAATGTTGTTTTCTGTTTTTATTGCAGGTAAGATTATTCCTTACTTATGTATCTTGCAAATAGGAATAAAATTATAAATAAACTGTTTTTATTGCAGAAACCCAACTGAGTTTTTATTTCAAGAAAGAGTAGAATAAATATAAATAATATATATATATATATATATATATATATATATATATATATATATATATATATATATATATATATATATATATATATATATATATATGTATGTATATATATAATAAATAATTAGCTTTATGTATATTTTATGAATATCAAATATCGACATTGGTCATATTTTTTAGTTCGAAACAATTAAAAATTCTTACAGAAGTTACGATAATGTCGTAAAAAAATCATAATAGAATATTACAGATTAAAGTAACAAAAAATCATATTAGAAGTCATTATAGTTGTCTTTATATTATATATGTTATTGTATGTTGTCTTTATATTTGTTTGTCATTCTATTATAGGGTGTGAGGCCAGTCGTGGCGCAGCGGCACGAGGTGTGACTGCAAAACCGACTGGTTGTGGGTTCGATCCCCACTCGAGGAGATCAAATATTTACTTAAATTTATATTTCCATTTCTTCGCTCTGATGTCGAGGTTAAGCGCGGCGTTGAGTTCTGCCACTCAACACGCAATGCCTCCAGAATTCGGCAGAAAGTGGGGAACGGAGTGTCTTAACACTAGGTTCCCTCTGCCTACCCTGCTGTGTGCGGGATACAGCGTGAAGCTGATTTATTTATTTATTTTATTTTATTATAGTTGTCAATCAATTCTGCTTAAATCAATAATCATGTATTTTAAACGGGCGAAGCCGTGGGCGGGCCGCTAGTTGGAAATATATTAGTTAGTTAAAACAATAGATTCATGTAAAAACAAAATATACGATTTATAAGTACGATTTATACGCAACAAAAATGGAGTTCGTAGAAGTAGTTCATAAGAATTTTAATTTCTTAATTTTTCCAAGTCAGAGTCGTTGATCCAATGGCTACCTGCCAGATCTTTAGAAGACGTATTCCGGAGGTATATTTCATGCTTCAGCGAAATTTTGTGAACATATCTACTTTACATACGTAAGTGCCAATTTAAGAATAAATCCGGAAAGAATAATGACAGACAGTTACAACTTACATGACATTATGTCGTTAATGAGAGATAAATCTGCTAATGTTATATAAATTTCATATATTGGGGTCTTTATAGGGCTATATATATACTTCATAGATAATAAAGAAACATTAAAATAGGATGTAACAAATTTCAAAGTATCTGAATGACATAAGGCACTTTTGTCTTCAAAAAAAGATGCTGACGAATACTTTTTACTACAGTAGTTATATTTTACAACTGCATCATTTTTTTCAAACTGATTTTAATTTTAAAATCACGTTAAATTGGTTTGATTTCATGCTCGAGGCTAAATGCAACCTATAGAAACTATTGATTTTATACATTTTTTAGTTTAGTTTTCGACTAGATTTTTCTTTAGCTTGTAACAAAAAAAATATTCATATAATTCAAGGTGTGATAAACTATAACGTCCTTGGCCCATTTTTGCTGGTGAATGATAAGAAGAAAAAATATGATGATTCATAAGAATATATAATACCTAAATAAAATCAATATTGTATAGTCGAAGCTAAGCTCGGTGTTGAGTTCTACCACTCAACACGCAATGCCTCCAGAATTTGGCAGAAAGTGGGGAACGGAGTGTCTTAACACTAGGTTCCCTCTGCCTACCCTGCTGTGTGGGGGATACAGCGTGAAGCTGATAAAAAAATATTGTAATAATTATTAAATGGCGAAAGCTGTCCAATAAATCAGGTGAAACCACGCGGGGCTGGATTGAATCTAAATATATTTTCCCACGTCCGAGTCCGTTGGTAATGGAAGTAATTTATTTTTATAGATAGTACGTACGGAAAAGTACAGGGAAGTAGATTATCAATATTAGTTTTTAGCAGATGTTCCTATTTTCAAGGTTTATTGTAAAATATCATTTGAAAATGGTTCAGAACAATTGCCGCATAGTCATACTTTTGAAGACTGATTTCAGCAGTGGGTATCATTTTAAAAAAACACAAGATATTATTTTTAACATTTATTCATTTTTACTTTTCGAAATAGGCATAAAACGGAAACTTTAAATTTATATTAAAATAATAGTATTTTAGCACAAGATGATAACAATAAATAAATTTCGTGGTAGCTTACCGCTCAATGTCCGGGTTCTTGTTTGGACAGTATAAAAAAATGATTATAAATATTTATATATTAACTGAAAACTAGAGTATGCAAGTTTATCCAAATAATAAAAAGACTTTCTAAAATAATTATTTCCTTCCATAAAATGTATAATGATATAAGTTGACTCTCTCCTTATTTAAATATTAGAAAATCTATTTTTACGGTGTTTTATAAGTATTTAATGTCATATCAACGCAAATGGCTTGACGCTCGCGAGTGGGCAGCTCGCCAAGCCGCAGGGAGCTCTACATGGAAACATCGATTGTACAAAAATACTCATACTCATATGGAATCATTGCTATTGTGAGACTAATGTAACAGTAAATAAAAATTCTTAATACTTACACATTTATTTAATGCTAAATTGCAACAGCAAAATAATTGTTTCAAGAATATTTAATATTAGATTTTTTTTATCAGCTTCACGCTGTATCCCGCACACAGCAGGGAACAAACGAGGGGACGAATTGTTGAGGCACTCCGTTGCCCATTGTCCGCCGAATTTTGAAGGCTTTGTCTATACACCAAAGCGAAGAAATGAAAATATAAATAAATTAGAAAAATTTTAAATAAGTAAGCCATAACCTACATGAGTACTCGTTTATAGGGCATTTTTAGTAGGACATTTGTGGTGCCATTTATATTGATATGAATTAGGTATATGAATAATGATAAACTTAAGGCAGAATACTCCATATGCAAAACAGACGGAGGTACTCTAATTTCTACGTTACTGCATTCTACACTTAACACCCAAATCGTCGACTGATTCCATACGATAGCTACTATTTAATGTTAATAATAACAACATTGTAGCGATTGTGAGTGTAATAAATATCCTGTAATAAATTAACTTACTTAATAAAAGTAATCAGCATTGTTCAGTGTGGGAAAACGTAGATCAAAGCATTTACAATTTACATAATAAAGAGATAACGTAAGTTATTTAAAAATAAATTTAAATAAATCAGCTTCACGCTGTATCCCGCACACAGCAGGGTAGGCAGAGGAACCTATTGTTAAGACACCCCGTTCCCCACTTTCTGCCGAATTCTGGAGGCATTGCGTGTTGAGTGGCAGAACTCAACGCCGTGCTTTTGCCTCGACACCAGAACGAAGAAAGGGAAATATAAATTTAAATAAATATTTCATCCTCGAGTGGAAATCGAACGCACAACCAGTCGGTTTTACAGTCACACTTTGTGCCACTGCGCCACGACTGGCCTCTACGTAAGTTATATACGTAAGTTATTTCATTTGAATTAAATGTTAAATTGTTTGAAAATCAGAAAAACAGAAATCTTGAAATATAAATATTTACAAAGTGCAACGTTAATTTTACAACGATATTGCTACCGCATAATGAGTTGTGAACAAATTAAATGTCATTTACCTCAGCTCATTACTGATGTAGATTATCCAGTAATCATTCTAGAATGTTCTCTTATCTTATTTCTATGTAAATATCATCTATTATATGCAAAATATAAATAAGTAATATGCAATAAATTACAACTGACACTGTTTTTAAAGAAGATAATTTACTAGAAAACAATCAATTTTAGTAGTAAATTATTCAAAAAAATGATTGGTTATAATACAACTCACGAAATAGCAAAGATGTCAACGTTGTTTGTCATTGATTCTGATTATAACTAAAATAATATTGACTATTAATTTCTTTTTTATTTAGCTTGAAACTTTGTATTGTGTATGTGCGGGTTATGGGTAAGTCATCCTACTAAATTAGGATCTCCCTCTTTAAAACTTAGTATTAAAATACTCTCTGTTCCTCACTTCGCCTAATTTTCACTATTCAACGCCGCGCTTCATCTTGTCGCTAAGTAATGAACAACATTGATTTCTCTATGCAGGAATCGAACCCACAACCGTCGCGTTCACAGGCACGTATGTGCTTGTGCCACTGAGTCACAACGGCCGTAATATTAATTAAAGGTTAATTGACAATCCATATATTTTATACGCACATAAATAAACAGCCGGACTAAACTGAACTAAAAATCTATATAGATCAATATCTATAATACAATAAAAATAATACTTGTTATATGGATTATACAATTATAATCTATATAACAAGTGCAAATAACTTAAGTTCCCACAAAATCTATATAATAATAAATTGGCTATCCCTTCAAAAACTGGAGTATTTGATTGGATAACACTAAATACATCTAATTTTGAATTCCTCTATATTGAAAATATTCGCGTAAATTCATTACTTTAAATAAAATTATTATTGACCTGTAGAGCATATATATTTGGTGTAGATGACTTCTCAGTCAGTCAGCAGTCAGCGAGAACAAAACGCCAAGTGATACCGTTTCTTACCTTTTTCGCCTCGACATGAGACAGTGGTCTCATCAACCTCTTCATAAATGCCTTGCAGAGAGATCCATCCTCATGTTCATGCGTTATAATGACAACCGAGTATTTCATAAATAGAGATATGAATTAAATGAAATTAAATTAGCTTCACGCTGTATCCCGCACACAGCAGGGTAGGCAGAGGGAACCTAGTGTTAAGACACTCCGTTCCCCACTTTCTGCCGAATTATGGAGGCATTGCGTGTTGAGTGGCAGAACTCAACGTCGCAAGAGATATGAAGATATGAATTTGACAATAAAAGGGATTCACCGTCTTGCATTGCTCTGTACAGTGCTCTGAAGTAAGTATAGATTTTTGTCTTTAAAAAAAATGCAGAATGCAGAATTCAAAACATTTTATGGTAAAAAACTAATTTCGTAGTCACTTTACAACAGTTCCATTTAAGATATTGATATTATGTATAAAATTTCAATGTAGCAGGATGTGAACTCGCGCTTCTTGGATACCGTCCAAGCGCTCTTATCCTCACCATTTAGAAATTCCTACATGAGCTTTAACAATTTTTGTGTTACATAGACTTTCAATATGTTTATAATAAGAAGTAAGCAAAACACTTGAAAATATTACAAAATGGTTTCACTTAAGCTGCCACCACACTAGGTTTATAGGTATGTATGTCGCATTCTCTTATATTTGAAATTCGCGACAAGCAAAATTAATTCGACCTCACCCGTTTCCCTGTTATATATTACAATTTACGTACAAACGATACTCATTTAGATTGCGATATGCGTAAAAATATAAACATTGCAAAAAATGAATTGAGGCAGACAGAGCGTAGATAAAAATCAAAATAGCTTTTGGCTAGGCGCCGCGTGCGCAGCAAACAATGTCGGAAACTAGGTCGACATTTTGTATACACTGTCAAATTTGACCGAGTCACTTACTGCTAGTTCATTTATTGTAGGATACTATAAAATAAAATCAGCTTCACGCTGTATCCCGCACACAGCAGGGTAGGCAGAGGGAACCTAGTGTTAAGACACTTCGTTCCCCACTTTCTGCCGAATTCTGGAGGCATTGCGTGTTGAGTGGCAGAACTCAACGCCGCGCTTAACCTCGACACCAGACCGAAGAAATGAAAGTATAAATTTAAGTAAATATTTCATCTAATAATTTGGCTGATTATTACAGAATATAGTAGGATACTATATTCTGTAATAATCAGCCAAATTATTTTTATTCTATTTTTAAAATAATAATTTTAGTTCATTTAATAATTATTATGAAGAGGAGTAATGGGTAAGTAATAATTGAATTGACGTAGGATTTTTAGAAGTTATTATTTTTTTAGAGGCCAGTCGTGGCGCAGAGGCACAAAGTGTGACAGCAAAATCGACTGGAGGGTTTAAATTTATATATTATATTTCCATTTCTTCGCTCTGGTGTCGAGGCAAAGTGCGGCGTTAAGTTTCGCCACTCAATATGCATGCCTCCAGATTTCGACGAAAAGTGGGGAATAGAGTGTCTTAACACTAGGTTTCCTCTGCCTACCCTGCTGTATGCGGAATGGATAATAAAAAAAAATATATTTTTATTAAGGCAAATAAAAAAAAGAGTAGATAGTATTAAATTTATCATTTTTCTTATTAAATAATAATAATCTCAATTTCTTAAATAATTTTCAAAAATATTAGTCCTAATTGATATTTGCTATTTATTTTAAAACATAAAATTATATATTAATTCTTAATATAAAAAAAATGTTCTTAGTACAAAATTCCAATTATACTTGTTTACGCGGTAAAACGGACATGTCTTCTCACTTTTAAAATTGCTAAACATTTTATTAGTCGATTAAAATGTTTACATTGAAATTATCTGCAAAGTATTCACATTATACTGTTCAAGAATATGGCATTACACGGTTTAGTGTCTAGATCTATCTTTATAGTATATCTATATTTGGCATCTTGGCGCCATTAATGCCGTACCTTTAGGCCTGTAGTTAAATAGTGGAACTTTAGTATGACATATTATCTAAGCCATTATTATCGCCTAAGGAATTTATTTCGAAATCGAAATATTTTTTGTTTATTAATTTTCAATTATTATTCTTAACGTAACTTAACCTCACCTTTATTCCTAGCGGAGTAGTCAGAGAGAACGGAACGCCAAACGGTACGGTCTTCTTTACAGCTTTCGCCTTGTCCGCTATCATCAACTTCAACATCAACCATATCCTACGAAGAGATCGCATCTCCACAGCATTCATCTTTCTTTCATTCTTCTTCTGTAATACCCACGTTTAGCTGTCGTATAACAGCGTCGGTACCAACACTGCATTGTGTACGTGCAGCTGTGCTGACGTTTCGCCCTCTCATCAATGCAGATAAGGCTCTGTTAACCCTGTTGCCGGCAGCAATACGCCTTTCCACATCCATCTCGTATTTTCCATCTCTACTGAACATACTTCCCAAATGTACCACTTCATTCACTTGCTCTAGTATTTTGCCATTACACTGTTCTTGCATTCTGTCCTTTCTTCATCTATATCGATTTCGACCTCTTTCAATTATTATTCAACCTAAAATTTACAGTACACTAACAAAGAAAATTTACAGTAATATAAATACTGTATTAGTATTTATACTTTTCTACCAAAAACTACTAATTGCTCGAGAGTCAGTAGACAGACAACGAAAAAAATTGTTGTTTGCATGCGTGTAAAATTTAATTCTTATAATTTCTTAACAATATATGCTAATATCAAATTTATTTAATTGAACAAATTTAAAAAATCAAATTAATTAAAATAATCTTGAATAAAATGTTGTTTGGTCATGTTGGTTTGGTAATTTAATTTATGTATATTTATTGTATTAATTAACTATTAGTTTTCATTCGGATAATATTTTTTGGTGGAACGTAGGATCACGATTATACAATACGAATCATAATTATATTTATTTTTGTTAATCTTAACGCTGTATCCCGCGCATCGTAGTATAGAGAAAACCTAGGAACATAAAATATTAAATATTTCACTTCCTCGATTGTGAATCGAACCCACGACCTGTTGCGTTTACATAATTATAATGAATTAAGAAAATATAATTTTAGTTATTATATATATACCGTATACATCTTGAGATGGTAGTAATTTCAAATTTTTCGTCGTCAGTTTGTGAAAAAAGAATTTTACGGCAGTTTTCTAATTATCAGTAAACGTAGGTAAAATGTATCAATTAAGTATCAACTTTTACTTATTCTACAAGTTACAAGTAATTTATACTTCGATGGATTTCAAATACATTGGATCTATTCTAAATAGATAATATTTTGGATGGTTCTTTACTATAAATAGGCTATCTAGGCACAGTTTGGTACTATCTGAGTTTAAATACCCTGTGAAAACTGCTATATTTAAAATATTTTCGTTTCTCCGATATAGCTTACACAAAGCATGGCATGAGGTTACATCATCCACAACACAAAGCCGTTTAATGATAGTGTAAACTGAGTAATAAAGTACATTCTCGAGAGAATGTTATTATGTATAGTATGTTATTATAATAAAATAGAACAAATAACATACTATATATATTAAAGTACATTATAATTAATTATAAGTATATTATTTCATATTCTTCGCTCTGGTGTCAAGGCTAAGAGCGGCGTTGATTTCTGGAACTCAACACTAGGTTCCCTCTGCCTACCCTATGAAGCTGATATATTATAATTAAGTGAAATCACTAAGTTTAGCTTTTATATAAATTAGTAAAATTTTAGATTTTTCTCGTATTTTTCATATGATACATTAAATATGATACGGGCATCTACACAAGGCGACGCAGACGAGTCTAAATTATCGTCGTCCCATTTCCGCGCGAATTGGAACACCACGTGGTCCGAATATTTCTACAGCGTTGCCAGTCACGTTCACAAATGTTTATGATATCTATCTATATGTATATAACATATTTTGCAAAACTATGTCCTTGGCATTCCAATTAGTTAAAATGAATAAGGAATAAACTATAATACATAGCTTCCTTAACGTTGCGTTTTCCGTTTCCTAAATATTTATTTAGGTTAAGGTAATTTTTGTTCACATATAATATATATTTTTTTCTATTTAATAATTTTATTCTTATAGTTCAATAATATATTTAATGTTTATAATTTTAATTTTTAATTGCACATATTGGTTGAAGAAATCCAACTAAAGAAATACAACTTACACAATTTTTACCCTTTTAAAATAATTGTTGAGTAAAAGATGATGAAATGTGATCTGTTTTTACTTTTACTCTGTTACCAGATTATAAAGACTTATTATGAAACTTGAAGTGACTAAATAAAAGTCAATATAAAACGTAATTTAATTAATTGTACGTAAAGAAATGTATTACTGAAAATTTTGTTTTTTTATGTTCATGAAAATCAATTTTCTTTTTTATAATATTTTATAATGTCCAAATATTGAAAATTATTAATACTATTATTAACTAACGACCTCAACACGGCTTTGCACCCTTAATTTCTTTTATTATCTATCCTCAAAACAAAACATTTATAATATTAGTGGAATAATTTCCAATACTTGCACGTTGTCTTTGTTTTAAATATTAGTTCTTGGAATTTTGTATTTTGTATGGTATTTTTCTGGCCTGGACTGATAAAACCTAACAAATTAGCAATTATAACCTAATTTTTTTTTTTTATTTAAAAAGTAGTCATTTGTCATGATGATCTTCTCACTGCTTCTCTCTGGGAGTAATCCCTAATTGCAAAAAATATATCTGTATATTTAAATACACATACTTTTAAATCTTTTATTTAGCTTCACACTGTATCCCGCATGTAGGCAGAGGGAGCCTAGTGTTAAGTCACTCCGCCTCCTGCTTTCCGTTTGGAGGCATTTCTTGTTGAGTAGCGAAACTCAACCTCGGGCCACTATTTTACTTTATATAATTTCCTAAAATATTTTTTACAGTGATATTCATCAATATTTTTCATTGCCTCCTGAAAAACGGAAGTGTCTCAATGAGAATGGAGTGTTTTAACATAAGGATACCTGGAAAAAAATACAGGGCAATCAATTAATTTATTAAACAAAAATTAAAAGGCAGAAAAAATCTTATCAACACCAATAATTAAAAATATTATGAAATTGATTAACAATCGGAATACGTCAATAGTTTTCTTTATTTCACTTACGCATATGTTTAAAGAAGCTCTGCAAGATCTTACTGAGTTTCATCATTCCTATGAGTAAGTTCCACTCGTGGTATATTAGTAACTCTATGATTTGTGATGAAATCATTTTCACAATTAAATTCTTATATTATTATTGAATATTTAGTGTATTAAATGGAATTTAAGTAAAACAAAGGAATGAAAATAATAAATTGTGTACTATACAATTTTTTTATACATTCAGCAAGAAAATTGGCAGAGCAGTTAATTATATGAGGCCAGTCGTGACGCAGCGGCACGAGGTGTGACTGTAAAACCGACTGGTTGTGGGTTCGATTCCCACTCGAGGAGATGAAATATTTACTTAAATTTATATTTCCATTTCTTCGCTCTGGTGTCAAGTTAAGCGCGGCGTTGAGTTCTGCCACTCAACACGCAATGACTCTATGATTGATCTATTGATAAAGTTATTGTACATTTCTACTACGGGTGGTGCTGAAAACAGATAAGATACAAAAATATAATTAACTGAAAAAATAAAATCAGCTTCACGCTGTATTCCGCACGCAGCAGGGTAGGCAGAAGGAACCTAATGTTGAGATACTCCGTGCCCTATCACTATTCTTTTCAAAAAATAATAAATATTAAGCTAGAAACACAAATATAGTGAAATTATATGTGAAGATAATTGAACAGAATACAGCTATTATAGCTGCCTACGCCGCGCCGTTGCGTACCGGAAGGCGCCGCTCAATGTGTCGACTGGACTGGACGTACTCGTACGTACATACTTGGTTGATTAAATGATGTTTATTATGATATAGTGAGATATGGTTTGCTATAATAATAGAGCGAGATATATATACTGTTTGTACATAGCACGAAACAATGTTATGAAAGTTGTGGACTCTTATCTTATAAATAATTGCTGTTTTTTTTATATGGATCAATGCAAAAAAAAATATTTAAATATATTTAGTATATATTGCAATATTTTTTTTTTAGTATAATAGGAAAATTGATATGGCTGCTAGGAATTGGAAAAATGTTCGAAATGGAATTACAAACGAGGAATATCTGAAATATAAATAATATTTCAGATAATTTTAATAGTAATATAATATTATTTTAATAATAATATTTGATACATACATATACAATATTTTATTTAAAATTTCAAATATCAATAGAATTTGCTAGAACTCTTTAAAAAGTTAAAGAGTTCTAGACGCATAAATACGTGTCACGCAGTCTGTAGTGTCATACGTTGAAAAGATTTGTGACTCACCGCGAATGTGAATTCGAAAGAAAATCACCAGGTCATGAAACAAAAATGATAGCCATCTGAATGTAGAGTAAAACACTACTAATGTGCTCGTGGGAGTAGAGCGTGTCTGTCCACGTGACTTGACTGAAATATTTGGATTCAAAAAAGCGAAATTTCTTTTGAAAATTGATTGTATCGGAACGGTTGCTTTTAACATACTATACTATCTTTTGATAACACTGTTTTTAGTGAATATTTGCACTGATGTCATTAATGTTTGTATTAGAATCTTAAATTGGATATTTTTTTTTTGTGTTAGAACACTACAATGGTTCAAAAACCATTTTCTCTCACATATTCTAGAAAAATAATACAATAACTAATATCTTAACTAACTTTAATCATTGTACGATTGGTAGATTATAAGATAGGAATCTATATAAACGTTTATTTCCTACATAATTAAGTATAATTTTTTAATTTGTGTTATTTTAATGTAAACACGTGTAAGCTAGGATTGCAGACTGAGCTAAAGGGCTTTTTAAAAATTACGAATAACATATCAGCTTCACGCTGTATCCCGCACACAGCAGGGTAGGCAGAGGGAACCTAGTGTTAAGACACTCCGTTGTCCTTCCGTGTTGTCCAGTCGGTTTTACAGTCACCACTTCGTGCCGCTGCCCCACAACTGGCCTCAATATGATACTTATTGTATCAAATGATGACTGTTGATGTTTTTATATTATAGCGAAATTTAAATGTGAATTAACCTTGCTCCAAAGTCGATTTTCAAAATAAGACGCGGTTTCTAAAAAATAACCTAAATGCCAATTTAAGACGTACTTAAAGTAAATGTTAATTCCTTTATATTTACGACTTATTTAAATGTAGGTAATATCTATTGTATTTGCATTGAATAACACACTATATACTTGTTATATGCGGCGGCGTCGTCCTACGTAGAAATAAACTATAATAAGTAAATAAAATAAAATTAAAATTAAATTAGCTTCACGCTGTATCCCGCAAACAGCAGGGTAGGCAGAGGGAACCTAGTGTTAAGACACTCCGTTCCCCACTTTCTGCCGAATTCTGGAGGCATTGCGTGTTGAGTGGCAGAACTCAAAGCCGCGCTTAACCTCGACACCAGAGCGAAGAAATGGAAATATAAATTTAAGTATATATTTCATCTCCTCGAGTGGGGATCGAACCCACAACCAGTCGGCTTTGCAGTCACACCTCGTGCCGCTGCGCCACGACCGGCCTCATAATAAGTAAATCATCTCCTTAAGTCACGATTCGACACAACGTATTTACAAAATGCAGTTTTTAGTTTAAGTCAATAAACTGAAATAAATATATATATGAACATGGATGATTGAGGCCAGTCCAGTTTTTTTACAATTTTATTATGTTCCGTACTTTCATGGGCGTTCTCCTTTCCGCTATCCAACTATACCTAATTACTTAAACTTATTATTTTGCAAGATAGAATGTTCTTTAGTAAATATTTTTTACATTTTTAAAGTATTATTATACATTTAGGAAAGAAAAATACTTTCATAAAAAAATGTCTAAATTTGTATACCACAGACAGACAGACAGACAGACATTTGAGTATTATCTAAGTGTATATTGTGCTCGTTTTTGACGTACGCAGGCTAAAGAGGGCGTGCCGGATACACATAATAGCGCAGCAACATTTATTAATTCTTACAACTGGTTTATAAATGTAAATTGCGGTATTTATGTTGTATAAATTATTTTTTGTTTTCCAAGCTATTTTGCGTTATATTTTAAAATATTTTTTTCTCGACTTTTCTGGACTAACGGTCCAAAGTGGCAGTTGCAAATTGCTATTTATTTTTATTTACGTGACCTTTTTGGTTGATTAGTGTTAAACTAAAGCATTTAAAATATTATTAACCGTATGGTTCAAAGAATATAAACGAGAAATATAGGAGTTAACGTATCAGGATTAAAGGTAAAGGCTCTTTTAAACTTTGTGCCAAGTATATACGTATATTATAGATATTATAGAGATATATTATTTATGAATATTTAAAACTATGTCTATATTCATGGAGATTCCTCTTTCTCATTAAATTTTAATATCATATAATATTTATGTATTGTCAAAATAATTTGAGGCCAGTCGTGACGCAGGGGCATAAAGTGTGACTGTAAAACCGACTGGTTGTGGTTCCCTCTGCCCACGCTGCTTTGTGCGGGATACAGCGTGAAGCTGATTTATTAAAATAAATTAAATTAGCTTCACGCTGTATCCCGCACACATCAGGGTAGGCAGAGGGAACCTAGTGTTAAGACACTCCGTTCCCCACTTTCTGCCGAATTCTGGAGGCATTGCGTGTTGAGTGGCAGAACTCAACGCCGCGCTTAACCTCGATACCAGAGCGAAGGAATGGAAATATAAATTTAAGTAAATATTTCATCTCCTCGAGTGGGGATCGAACCCACAACCAGTCGGTTTTGCAGTCACACCTCGTGCCGCTGCGCCACGACCGGCCTCAAGCTGATTTATTTATTTTATTTATTGATTTGTTTATTATATTTAACACATAAATGAAATACATGAACGGTATACTTGGCCATTAATATTCAACAGTAGGTAACTTGTATACAAACGTGCCAATACCAAGACGTTATGGGGTCAAGGTGCATGTGGATTTAGAACAGCCAGTGTTTCTCTGTACTGAAGAGTAAAATTACGTACTTCTAGTACAAAAGAACATGAAGGATTTGCTGAATTGCCTTTATTAAGTTCTTCACAGCGTAATTCTTGTGTTTGGCAGGGATGGGAAATCTTGAAAATATATAGTAGTTACAACTACAAGATTGCGATTTGCGAGAATTATGCCGATAAAGCGTAAGGTATTTATAGGATATTGTCTTAAAATTAATTAGTGACAATAAAATAGAGACCCTTAGGGTCACCTATCCTATACGTAATTCGTATATAAAGTTATTCCACGGAAAGTAGAGAACGGAAGTGTCTTAATGGGAACAGAGTTACTCCTTAACACTAGGTTCCCTTTGCCTACTTTTTTTCATGCGAGATACAGCATGAAGCTAAAACAAAGGTGACCTATACCCAGACGAATGTGGTCGAATGCAAAAACAACTACGAATAGAATAATTGTTAAATAAGACTGATCTGTAATAAAATAAAATAATTGTAGAATCATTGCCGTTACAGGTCAAGACTTTTGCTGGTGTTAAAATTTATAGTACATTTTTCTTATATATAATTAATATTGAATTGATTATAACGTCGTTCATCTAGTATGGTACAAACGCTATGGTTAAATACATAGTTACAGTAGAAAATGATAACAAATTTAGTCTGATTAATTCAAATTTCAATAATATTAATATTTTTATTTCCTCGCTAAGTTATGAGAGGCAAATTTATATCAACCACAGGAGGATATGTGGCAAAGAATTTCTCGATTTCAGGCGGAAAATAGAGAAAGAATGGAGTGTCGGATAAAGTGTGAAGCTGAAAGGAAATTCAATAAAAATATAATAATGCAATAATTATAGCAACCTCTTTTCTAGTCATAGCTATACAAAATGATATGTGCTGTTTGATGTAATATTCTTTCACAGTCATATAAGGAAAAACAAAAAAAAATAACGGAAAATCTTGTAAACAAGAATATGAAATGACCATTTATATAAATATTAAAGCAAAATGTCATGTGGGTCAATGCCATACTATCGATTTCGGCTAACGAATTATAATTGTTAAACATGTTTGTATCGTGCACCGCAGAGAATAAGAAAAATTTTGCAATTTCTTTTAAATTTAGTTTTTGGTTCACATAAAAAAATATATACAGAATATTCACAAATTTTAAATGATGAAGATTTACTTATTATTTTGTACATTGAATATAATAATTTTACGTATAATTACACACGTTATGGAAACTTTCAATGTCCGATAAAGGAGGTTATGAAGCAACATATACTTTTTAAGAAACCATATAAAAAAATTAACGTAGCGTGATTTCAACTCGCGCCTCTTGAAAAACATCCAAGAAAAATTTGAACGTAGCAGGACTCGAACCCGCGCCTCCTGGAAACCGACCAGGCGCTCTGACCACTAAGCCATACATTCTCATCAAACTACGTCAAAATTGTTATAACCTATTTATATTGCTAGCATCTTTATAGGAAGGTTTTTACAAATTTCCGCTAAACTTATTGTTTGGCAAGAGAGAATGCTATTTAATTAATTTTTTCGACATTTTTTAAGTATTGTTCCACACTTAGGAAACAAAATTTCAACGTAGCTTGATGAGAACGTATGGCTTAGGGGTCAGAGAGCCTGGTCGGTTTTCAGGAGGCGCGGGTTCGAGTCCTGCTACGTTCAAATTTTTCTTTCCTAAGTGTGGAATAACACTTTAAAAATGTAAAAAAAAGTAATAGGGTCATTCTACAACTACTAAAATATTATTTAAAACATTCTTTCCGACGTTACCACCAAATGCAAGAATTCGTAATTAAAAAAAAACTTTTAAATAATTTAAACTGTCTATAATCTGAAGACAACTAATCCACCAGTGGCTATCAAATGAAAAATAACATATCTTTGTAAACATTGAATGCCTTTAAGTTCAAAACTCAAAAAACGTCTCTACTATCAATTATGTTATTAAAAAATACTTAATTACATACAAATATATATATCCATACCTATATTATAAATTCGAAAGTAACTCTGTCTGTCTGTCTGTCTGTCTGTCTGTCTGTCTGTCTGTCTGTGACGCAATCAGGGCCAAACCGCTAATTCAATTGTGATAAAATACTCATATAGAGATACTTGAGGGTCTTGGGATGAACATAGGATACTTTTTTTTCTCATATTTGAAATATTTTCAATGTATACTAAGATATTAAAATACGTTTCAATTTGACATGTAATTTATTCTGCCATATTAACAACAACTGTCACTAAGCAACCGTTGCTAGGCAACAAGGAATTATGTCGTTTTAATATGTCGCCCAAAATGACATGGCGTACGCTGACTAAACTTTATGAGACATAAAAACTATATTTAAAAAAAATATTATGTTTTAAAAAATCTAAATATTAAAAAGTCCACGATGATGTATGTTTATCTTTGAAGGTTGAGCCACAGTAACCATTTTAATATATTATTATTTATTTTGTTTTGATTATTGTTAATATATTTTTTATAACTTCGTATTCAATCCTTATCAAAATAAATATAATATTCACCTTTAGCATTTCACCTATATTAAAATTATATTTTACTGTACACCTTTCTAATAAATACTGAAGGAGATATCACTGATTCAAAATGAGTTACCTGAACGGGCAGACGACGTTAACGATTTTGTAAATTTTTATACATTTTCGATCTACTGTCAATTATTATGTGGTTATTTTGTTATTAATTTATATTTTTTGTTTATTGTTAATTTATATGTGTTTATTATTAATTTATATTTTTTTTTTGGTTCTTCACTTATTCGAGTAGGAGTTTAGTTAGATTTTCCGATGTCGCGCAGCATCGGTATAATAATATTTAAGCATTAAGGAAAGAATGGTTCGTTATTTCAGTTAGGTTAGGTTACAGTATAGATATACCGTTGTTATACACTGAATAAATCGTAGTTTTAGTTTTTTGGGATTTTATTTGATATTGCTTGCAAAAATTATCGAATTTAACGTAGAAAGGAGTTTAGTTATTTCATATAGTACCTATCTATGTACACACGCAAGGAAAACGTGTATAAAGATTTTTCCCGGGTAAATCAGTAAAATCGATCACTGAAAGTCCAATAAAAATCAGTTCAGTTGTCCTGGACATTAGCTCAGGAAAATAGGAAGGTAGACAGACGGAGACAAAAAATATAAAATTATTTTTTATTGTATTTGAGTATTATATAAATAACCACATGCACTTGCAAAAACATACAGCACAATACATTTAATTTAAAATATTTTTTTTACTTTGATGATACTGATAATGTAGCTGGTTTTGTTTAGTTTTTTTTTTATTTTTTACTACGTTTACGTATTATTTTTGTTCATTTAAATTAGTTAGATATTGTTTTAATAATAAGAATTTTCTCTACTAATTATTCTTTTCCGGATTATTATGATCATTTATTAGGCTTATATTTTCTTACCAATCCTATTAAAAACTGAATTTCATAAATATATTTAATAAGCATTCGTATACTTCAAGCGGGCGAAGCCGCGTCCGGGTCCGCTAGTTAAGATTATAAAAAACATATCCAAAGCCACGCGTACCGATTTGTTAGTGTTGAATGTTGGTAGTACAAATTAGAGCATTTGTATTTGCGTCAAATTGTGAATTTTCCTGTCACGCTATCGGAAATGTGATAAAATGTTATAATATTATACTCAATTATATAATATAAACATAGCAGCTTATTACTAAGACAGGATATAAAGTATATAGGAAACATTGTTGGTTGCTATATATGTAATCATAATTATGCTTTTAGTTAATAAATTAATGTTTTTACCTAAGTTATTGATATTTAGATAACAAACCGGTACGCGTGCCGTGGCGATTTATTTTTTAGATTTTTAGACAGAGGGAGCCTAGTGTTGCTAACACTCCGTTTCCCACTTTCCACAATTGCGGAGGCACTTCGTGTTGAGTGGTGGAACAATGCCGCGCTTTGCGCTACACAAGAGCGAAAAAATTATAATATTAAATATTTCTTTTTCTCGAGTGGGGATCGAACCCACAACCTATCGCGCTTACAGTCACACGTTTGTGCCCTTGCACCATGGCCTCGTGGTCACTTGTTTAAGATTTTAATTTATTTATTTACCTTTTAGGGTAAACTCAAAAGATTGGAGTGTAGTGGGTGACGGAGCGTTCTTCAATTTAATTTTTTTATAATAACTATCAACTTTTTTACAGTAACATAATATGATATATTTTTTGAACGGTAGATCGTTGAATTATATAAACAAACATTAGGTAAACAAGTTAAAGATAAGTCGCTCAAAATCTGTCTAAAAGTAAAAGATTGTAGCAACAATGAAATGATAAAAACTTATGATTATAAATAGATAATTTAGAATTGCGCATCATAGAATTTGTATTACATTTTAATATTAGTTTATATTGTTATTATTAATATTTTAATGTATACATATATACTTGAAACATTAAGTAAGTGGACCGCTATCTAGAAATAAGAAAATACGAAGATACGACAGTTCGTTCAAGTTATTGCTTATTTTTATTAAGGCTAAGTTATCAAAGATCATAAGGTTATATATATCAGGTTTGACGTAAATGCTGTGTAAATAATTAAATAACCAATATATACATACATACATACATACATACATACATACAGCAGACCGCGAACACGCAGCTAAATTTAATTATGGATAGTTGACCTTTCTCAATAGCGGTAGGCACTTGTGTTGTTCTATCATCACTAACAATACACGCTATATTTAGAACATATGCTAAACTCAAGTTTCATAACTTTTTCTATGTAAATATGCTTATATTATGTGTATTGTCCTAACATAAAAAGTAAAATTTTCTTTTTTGATAATTATAATATACTCAAAGGCGTAGTGACCTAGTATCAACTATCAAGACACTCCATTGTCTACTTTCCGCCTGAATTCAGGATATCTTTGAATGAATTCAGGATTGTTGAGTGGCGGAACTCATGATTACAGTTTTTCAGAGAAATAAGAATAATTCATTTACCTGAGTGGAGTTCGAGCCCACAACAAAAGCATGTACAGCTAGATTCTGTCCTACTACACCATAGTGGCATCAGCCCATATAATAAAATTGTAACTGATCACTGTCCGTAAAATCAATCAGTCAATGTAGCAGAATTCAAAAGAGTAATTATTAATTTCTTTACAATTTTTTTAAAATTTGAAACTGTTTTAAAATGATTAACTGAAGAACTTATTTATCTGACTGAGTATCGACAATCATCGCGTAGGTACTGCGTTTTCAATTGCGCCATAATTTTCAAAAAAATAGTAAAGTACTAGTGACTGCAGGGAGCACAAAGTTGTTGTGGGTTCGATCCCCACTCGAGGAAATGAATGAATGTTTATTTAAAATTTATATTTTCATTTTTACGCTCTGGTGCCTTGAAAAATCGCGCCGTTGGGTTCCACCACTTAACACGCAATGCCTCCAGAATTCTGCGAAAACTGGGGAACGGAGTATTTTAACATTAGGTTCCCTCTGCCTACCTTGCTTTTGCTTTTGCTCATTTTTTTTCATAATTGCTAAAAATAAATAATAAATATACCAATAGCAAAGGTTTCCTACTAATTAAGCCACCATGTATACGCTTTATATATCCAATTACATAGTTTTAAGCGCTTCTGAGTGAAGCAACGTGCACCCCTTTCACCTCGAGTCCGTGACGCATGTCGTGATTCGCGTGACTTAAAAGTTTTAAAACTAAAAGACGGTTCATAAAGTAATTATGTATAGAATATAAATACATACATCTAAGAACACTAGGTTTTGTTTACTGATTTTTTATTAACCTCGAGCTGAATTCCACTTGTATTCCACAGTAGGGTAAATGGAAAATTAGTAATAAGACTTCTTCTTCTGGTGTTGAGACAATCCGTTCCACATTTTCTGTCGAAATGAAAATATTAAATATTTCATTTCCTCTAGTGGGAATCGAACCCACAACCTGTCGCGCTTATCTGCGCCATGACTGGGCTAATCTTTCTTGATTGACATAATTTGTAGCTCATTTTGTCTAGCTATTACAACACTTTTATGTTTTCTTGAATGGCTTGATTTTTTACAACTCTTTCTGCAAAAATAAAGCCAAAAAAATATTAAAACTTTAAACGAATGTGTAAATTTGTTGTAACAGCATATCTCTTACAATGGTGGACGAGACAAGTTTATCTCTGACACTTATTGACATTACAAAAAATATAAATTATATCAGACATGATTGTTTACAATTTAATAATTATATTAAAATTTACGTGTAATTATAAACTATATCACGATATGATAATAATTTTATAACATTTCGGTATCTACATGTTTTAAATCTATTTACATATTATTATTGTTTTTTATCGTTAACACATGATATCTATGTGTTAACATAATAATATAATAAAACATAATATAGGAAAACTAATTGTAATAGTAATCATTATAAATAAGGCCTCCTTGAGACCAGTCGTGGCGCAGGGGCAAAAGCGTTAACCACGTTAGATTTGATCGCCACACCAAGGAAATTAAATATTTAAAATTTTTACTTCCCGTTCCTGGTAGCGCGGCGTTAAGTTCCGCCACTTAACACCTCTAGAATTCGGTGGAAAGTGGGGAACGGAGGTGTGTTAAAGGGAACGGATCGTCTTAACACTAGGTTCCCTCTGCCTCTACTGCTATGAGCGCGATGCAGCGAGAAGCTAAAAAAAAACTAATTATATAGGTGACCTTGACTGACAAATGAAAACGGATGTTACTTAGTCGTTAAACGAAACCAGTTACGACCGTTGCTTTTGTGTCAGTCTGTAAAAAATATACACAAAAAGGTTTAATGCAAGTAATTGAATAAAGGGAAAAACATAATGAAGATAAAAAGTTAATTCATAAAAGTTTTTTTATGAACAACGGAGAAAATGACCAGAATAAATGATCATTGAATTCAGCACTACCGATTGTGTCTTATATTTATACATATCTTTCATGCACAGAATTGACTTTTCTATCCTTTTATTATATATAGATATAGATATAGAGATTACAACGACAAATGTTCACGGAATAATAGTGTTTCATTTCTTCGCTTTGGTAACAAGACAAAGCAGTTGAGTTCCGCCCACTCTTCTGACTGGTGAACCTCATAAAGTTCAAACATATAGCGGTGCGTAGGGAACAAAGTATCTTAACCTAACATTAGGTTCCTTCTGCCTATTTTACTTCGCGAGAAAAATTTGAAGGTGTGAAATTGTAGTAAAAAAAAATATTTTCTATAATATTTCTCGTAAATCTATTTACTGTACGAGTGTTCATCTAAGATAAAGAATTATCCATAGTAATCTTTTTTGACAAGCGATGTAAGTAAACCGAATTATTAAATCATTTCTTTTTTTAAGTGCTCTAAATTTCACTTAAATGGAGACGAATGACTACTACGATTTCGCCACATGAATAGAAATAGATAGAGATAGAGTAGTTTACTTTTAGGCAATTTTATTTTTATAAATTTTGATTTGTATTGTTCTATATTTCTTTATTTTTTAGCGTCATGCTGTATCCCGCACATAGCAGGGTAGGCAGAGGAAGTCTCCGTTTCCCAATTTCCGCCGGAATCTATCCGCGGAACTCAACGCCGCGCTTTGTCTCGAAACCAGAGCTAGGTAATTAAAATATTAAATATTTTATTTCTTCGAATGGGAATTGCACCTGCAACCTTTTACAGTCACACACTGAGACCACAACAGGCCTCTATTCTATAACTCCTTCTATTGTACTTTAAACATTCCATCACATAAACCAAACATTATACGCGGTTCTCAAAAAAAAAACACTGCAAATTATCACATATTACATAACAAGCATCTACAAACACACAGAGAAAACATATTTATTTAAAAAACCGTCCATTATCAGGTACACAAGGCGAGCCTGTCCGTTCCTATAGTAAAGTGAACAAGGTCAGATCGGTGCGTACGTGACTGACTACGTGGTCCCTACAGCGCGTCCCAATTTCTCGTTCTCTAATTGCCTCTGCCATTTAGTGATTGAGGAAAAGAAAAAATGTCGCTATTTTTTTTATTTGTTTTTTTTAATCATTTTTTGTTGCTTCAATAGCTGGTGTGAGTAGTGGCTGTTGTCGTGATTTGTTTAAAGAAGGATTTTCTCATTGATTTGTTTTTAATTAATAACTTATTATGAAATTGTAGAGTAGTTAAACATTCCAGGCCAGTCGTTGCGCAGGGGCACTAAGTGTGACTGTAAGTCGACTGGTTGTGGGTTAGATGCCCCCTCGAGAAGATGAAATATCTATTTAAATTTATATTTTAATTTCTTCGTTCTGGTGTCGAGGCAAAGCACGGCGTTGAGTTTCGCCACTCACCACGTAATGCCTCCAGAATTCGGCGGAAAGTGGAGAACGGACTGTCTTAATACTAAGTTCCCTCTGCCTACTCTGTTGTGTACGGGATACAGCGTGAAGCTGATTTAATTTGATTTTATATACACATTTATTATTGATTTAATATGTTTGGCTCTTCTAAAAGACATAATAGGTTATAAAAAATTATAATGATCTATCTATCTGTATTCAATGTAGTAGTAGATTGAAATCTCATTATAAAACTTTAATTTTTAGAATTGATTTACAATTTTAAAATGAAAAATAAATTTTACTATTTTACTTAAATATTGTAGCGGATCACGCAAAATCAATCAATCGGAATCAATTGTCGCTACAACTAACTCACGTGTGGTTTCTATTATATAATATAAACTTTTTCCTGTTCAGTTTACCAATTACATTTTTATCTCTTAACTTCGCTGCGTAGATACAAAATGCGTAGGTATCGTAAACATTGATAAACATATTGAGATTTTTAATGAAAACACGCCTTGGGTCGCGATGACGGATAGAGCCATCTCGCCAGTGTTATACACATATTGTAAATTAGAACAATAGACTATATATCTATCCATCCGTACATCCGTCCATAAGTTTTAAAACATTTTTTGTTTGAATATTAAAAAAATATACATTTTACCAAAAAGAATATTTAAATTATCGACGTTTAACGCATTTAATTTGAAAACAGCAACATTCGGAAACTGCAGTTTTTGTCAAATCTGAATTTATTTAGTTCGTCATTTTACAATTTTCTTAATTAATACATTTTTTTCATTATAAACTATAGCTTACAAACATGATTATGAGACATTTTTCTTTACGAAGAACACGCATGGTGACTTTCTCTGTTATATTTAAATTTTACTTCGGCAGATGTTAAATGACTGTCCATTATAATGCAGTGCCATTCATAATTAATTACATATAGATGTTTGGAGTTGTTATCTAGATAGGATGTTGTCGTCGGTCGTGATGGAGAGTTGTGATCCTTGAAGTAGAGAAAGCTTTATTTAAATGTGTTTGTTTTCTGATCTTTTGAGAGGAAGCACGTATGACAATGCATGAAATGAGGAGAAAAGGAGTTAGTTACTTGACACTGGACTCTTTCTACCTACTACGTGGTGTGGACAATACGCTTGGAGGTAAAAAAAACCGAACAAGGGCGAATCTAGTTCGCCCTCCGAGGGTTCCGTACAAAAATTTGAGGTCTCGAGGTTTTTCTGATATTCAAGCTTAGTTTGGCCAAAGCCCTTTCTTCTGATACTTCTCTTGAACTAGCTAGCTTCAGTAAATTTGCCCCGCTTTAAGGCTATAATTTTTTAGAATTTATCGATAAATGTATAGTTTTAGGTTTTTTCCTGTAGATGCTAGCTGCCAATTTTCATAAATCTATGTTAACCGAAAGTAAAGTCTACTGAAAAAATCATATCGTAGATCTGAATATATGGTTTGAATTTCAACCCAAATATCTTTAAGCGTTCCTGACATAAAAGTTCTTGACAGATATACAGACAGTCAGACAGAGGGACGGACAACAAAGTAATCTTATAAGAGTTCCTTTTTTCCTTAAGAGGTACGGAACCCTAAAAAGTTAATGTAATATGCCGGCTTCGCTTCGCTCTTCGCTTCGCTCAGATCTCTCGCTCGTTTTAATGATAAAAAAACAATGCATTTCTTTTGTATAGAAGCAATTATAGCAGTGCCCCCCTTATTAACAATATCCTTGATTTTACTCTGGTGCATAAAATTCACTCACACACACAACTCTGTATAATAAAATACGTACACTGTATAAGAATAGAACGAACAAACAAACTCGTTATTTTATTTATGATATTAGGCACATAAAAGTGCACTTAAATATTTTTATATATTTTTCCCTCAACCAATATTTTAAATATATTACAATATTTTATTGGGATCACGTTTTAATGTTTAAAAGGCAAATATATTTTATTATATTTCGTACTGACTATGACTCATGTTTTTATTATTAAACCATCGAAGGTGACACAGTTAGCAGGACATTTCGTCTCGAAGGTCGTCACTATACTTATCAACTATATAATAGCTGTACCATTACGCCATTAACTCATTAAAAAGAAGCAATAAGTATAATATTTTAAGTCACGTACGCATTTTACCTCAGATCTATATTGAAATAAAGTAAACTTATATAATATTTATTTTTATTACATTGTCCTTCTCTCACTATTTTACATGTTATTTTTATCTAATACTTAAGAATTTGAACTCCTAACCACTTCAGATATCTCATATCTTCTTGGTGTCTTATATTGTTTTGCAAAGTGGACAGAACAACCCTCCATTTTCGAGAATTGAATTGCGGCACTTAACGCTGCTTTTTGTTTTAATAGAACAAAGAGCAATATATATATAAGAGTCATTCTCCTAATTGGGGATCGAACCCACAACTTTTACGCCCTTTGATATGCAAATAACGTAACATCTTTTGTATATTCTTTAAATTTCGTCCCATCATTATTTGCAGGTGTATATCCACAAAAAGGGGAGAAAAACCGTCATAAGGGTGCGGGGTTATTAACCTCACAGCCTCGCGGGCATTGACCGGCCATCAGCTGTTCGTATGACCTAGTTCGTAACTACCTAGCGGCATAATGAACCTTATGTCTTTAAAAATAAGGACTTTATCTTATCAGTAGCGAATGCACTGACAACGAGCTGTTACATAAATCTTCCACTCATTAGTTGGTTGCACGTGACATGTGTTCGGCCTTAGAGATGAAGCGGTATGCTCTATACTATATGGATCTAATGTGGTTTAAGTTATAGAATATACTAGAGGATAGCCCTGAGTTTTTTTAAGTAGAAAAATACAAAAAATATATATAATATACTATACTGGCCAATACTAGCGATAATATTAATTACAGATATATTTCGTGCTGTGAAGCTGTCCGTCCTCGTCCGGTTTTAGGTTTTGTTACGAATTTATTGTGAATAAGACGTAGATGTAAAGACATTTAATATATTTATTCCTAATTACTACATTTTTTGAATAATGTATAAATTATCTTTTGCATACGCATATTACCAATATTATAAAAAAAAAAAAAAAATTTGCTTCACGCTGTATCCCGCACACAGCAGGGTAGGCAGAGGGAACCTAGTGTTAAGACACTCCGTTCCCCACTTTCTGCCGAATTCGGGAGGCATTGTGTGTTGAGTGGCAGAACTCAACGCCGCGCTTAACCTCGACAACAGAGCGAAGAAATGGAAATATAAATTTAAGTAAATATTTCATCTCCTCGAGTGGGGATCGAACCCACAACCAGTCGGTTTTGCAGTCACACCTCGTGCCGCTGCCGGCCACGACCGGCCTCAAGACATTTAATATATTTATTCCTAATTACTACATTTTTTGAATAATGTATAAATTATCTTTTGCATACGCATATTACCAATATTATGTTCGCGGATATTACTAGTCTTGTTAACGATTTTAGACAACGTTAATTGAAATATCCTATTATGTGTTATTGATGTGTATGTGTTGAGTATTTTACATAAAATATAATTTCTACACATTTTGAAATTTTATTTGACAAAAACACAAGTTATTAGAAATATACGTTTATGCGATATAAAGAGCTTATTTTGTTAAGATTACTTTTATCAAAAATAAATCGTAACTTATTTAGTTCTCATAATTTCATAGTGATTTTCTAATTGTGAAAATGTTAATTTTAATTACATATTTTAAGGAATGTTTACAGGAGAAGTAATTGCATGAAATGTTACAGATTATGTACTTAAATGCTTTTAAAATCGATAGCCTATTCATAATATGAACAATATAACTGATAATGTTAATAAACCCTAGTTTTTAGGTTGTAAGCTAAATCTAAACTTTAATCAATAATTAAAAAGTTCTACGAAATAGCGTTCACTACACGGAAATGACTCTATATATCTCCTAACCTACCAAAAAACAGCTAATTACACGAGACAAGGAAGTAAACTAAAACTATAAATTAATAAAAATACTTTAACCCGGTTTAGAAAATTTGAAAAGTAGAATATCGTATCAATCATAAAAACCTGAAGTATTAAAAATCTTTTACGATATCGATAGCTTACATTCTAATTTCTGTTATTAATTTTTGTTACAAGCCGTCGTACTTATATTTTAAAATAGCGACCCACTCGCGGCTTCCCGCTTGAACGACATAATTATTAATTTACTCATCTACATTGCTTTCGTTTTATAATAATGTTATTTTAAGATACAAATATTGAAAAGTAAAATTTCTTTTTAGAAAACATATAATAATTTGAAAGTAGCGGTATTAGAACCCGCGCCTCTTGGAAACCAAGAGTCTCAAGAAGCCCAAGCGCTCTGACTAACTAAGCCATACGTTCACGAGAACGTCTTCTTACTGTATACGAATACAGTTACATCTCGTACATCTCGTATACGGTACGTACGTTACGTAAAAATTCTTATATTTTATTTATTATTATCATTTCTTGTTACAACTTATTTATGTTGCTATCATCTCTGTATGGAGATTTTTACAAATTTCCGCTACCTAAAGATAATTGCTTAGAATTATCATTTGTCGAGAGAGAATGCTATTTATTAAATATTTTCTATATTTTGAGATGTTATTTCACATTTAGGAAAGAAGAATATTTTTTAGTAAATATAAAAATTTTGAACATATAAGAAAACATTTGAACATATAAGAATTTTGAAACTAGCAAAATAAATAAGTTGTAACAAGCATTTAAGTATTTTGACGTTACATAGACTGTTAACTGTAGAATGGAGTAATTTCCATATTTTTTCTTTTTTTTTATGTGTATTATTGTATTGTATCTCAATTTTGTCGCTCTTTAACCACACTTAAAATATAGCTCTACATATTCACTTAAGTAACTAGTCAAGTGTGTTGTGTAATAAATTAAATAAATAACTGAAGTAAACTGCAATCGCCATGATAGTGAGGTGTTGCATAACCGATATGTGACATGACTATGTTTAAACTTTACTGTGAACGATATACTATAAGATTGACCGATAGCAGTAAACTGTATAAGAATGCACTTACAAGTGGTTAAACATAATTTTGATGGCATTTTACAATTATTTTTTTTTTAAATTCCAATTAAAAAAAATGTTTTTTTTTCACATTTTGACGCTTTCAAATGGTGTGTTCAAAATGTTTTTTTTTGCATTACATTTTGATGGGAATAAGAGAAAAATATCACTCTGTACACCACTTGTCATATATTTCTATATAATTCAGTTGATGAGAAAAGAGGAAAAAGAATATTTTAAACACATCTGAACCGAATTTAATATTTACACTATCAAATAACAATCTTCATAAAAATTAATTACTATTGCAATATCTAAAGTTTTGGTCAGAACAAAATATGTAGATGCGAATATCGTATAAACGCATGAACTTTCTACTTCGCAATTCCTTTATCGTCACCTGAAACGTGCTCGAGCCGAGAAGTCGCTACAGTATCGTCTGGGAGCACTCCTGTTAATGAACTTTCCTTTTATTTTTAGCTCTCACGCAATTTAGCCAAAAAATACAAAGTGACGATCAAAGTCACAAGAAAATATATCAGTCAATAAAGGTTTATATATTTGTGATTGTTTCTTGGCGTATCTGTATAAAATATATGGGGCACACTATGTTTTGTTTATCTGTATTTTAAAATATTTGAAATTTCTAGAGAAAACATAACCTTAATGTACGTTTGAATATAATATGCAAATAAATAGAGACTAATTTAAAATGATAATATATTTTTTAGCTTCACGCCGTAATCCACATAACGCGGGGTGGACGGAGGGAAGACTGACCTTTTCTAGTGTTAAGTCACTCCGTTGCCGCACATCTCTAAATAGAAAATTATAAAAAAATATGTATTTCGAAAACTTATGTAGTATTAAAGGAACGTTACAATAATACTTTTTAGAAAACAATCCTAAGTGTGGAACAACATTTTAAAAATGTAAAAAATGCTAAAATAATACTTGCAAACAGACAACACCACTGTATATTACTATAATGTAGAAAATGACACTTGTATAGAACACTCAATAACTAAGTACAAATCAATTGCGATCTGCAAATTTAAAGCGTAAACAGATAATTGAAAATTTTAAACGCCTACCTCCAGCCGCCACCTCGTCTATAGCTACTTTAGCCAAAGGTACAGACAACAAATCAAATATAGTGGAAGTGCTATGATATTATATACTTGCTAAATGCTGCTAATTATTAATAAAACAATTTGCGTACAAAATAATGTTGTAGCAATTGCAAAAACAAGAAGATAATTCCATATTTTGTCTACATTTAACAGACTTCTTTCTTGCTTCTTAATTCTGTGTAATTAGGGAATTCCTTTCTTTAATCTATCAAATGTAATAACGATGAAAACTTAAAAGCATGGATTTCAGTACTAATTGGAACAGATTGATACCATTTCTATCAAACGGTGTTGTTCTAAGGTGTCGTGGTGTTCACCCGCGCACCCCATTATCTCCAACACTAAATATAGGACTTACTGCGTAGTGCATGTATTCGTATTTTGTTACTATCTTATCTCAACTGAAATGTGCTGTTAGTCATAATGTCTGTTGTTGTTTTATAATACACTTCCATAAATATTCTAGTTATAGGTATAATGTAAAGTTTGTACTCTGATACCTATCTTAGTTGCAATATATAAAGGCATAAGTTTACATGAGGCCGGTCGTCGCGCAGGAGCACAAAGTGTGACTGTAAAATCCACTGGTTGTGGGTTCGATCCCCACTCGAGGAAGTGAAATATTTATTTACATTTATATTTTCATTTCTTTCGCTCTAGTGTCGAGGCAAAGCGCGGCGTTGAGTTCCGCCACTCAGCACTCAACCGACTAGAGGAGCTGGAGATGTACATTATTTATTATTTATTAATTTAAGTTTTTTTTTTCTAAATTCTCTTCTTTCTATTTACATGAATATAAGTTACAATACAAATGTAATCTTATAAAATAAAATAAAAAAACAGCTTCACGCTGTATCTCGCACACAGCAGGGTAGGCAGAGGGAACCTAGTGTTAAGGACAATCCGTTCCCCACTTTTTGCCGAATTCTGGAGAGCGAAGAAATGGAAATATAAATTTAAGTAAATATTTCATCTCCTCGAGTGGGGATCGAACCCACTACCAGTCACACTTTGTGCCCCTGCGCCACGACTGGCCTCTTGCGACGCATTTTATTTATTAATATTGTTAAATTATGAATTATAAAATTATCTTATAAATAAATACTATGCAAAAAGCTAATTCAAATATATATATATATATATATATATATATATATATATATATATATATATATATATATATATATATATATATATATATATATATATATATATATATTCAAGCAAAATGTTCATGTATCAAAATGTATGAGTAAACAGAAAGCGAATATTAACGCTTAGAGCAGGTGTTAATAGAAATGTTTTCGATTCGGTCCACTTGATAATTTTCGAGACCGATAGGGGCGATAGCAACCGAACAACGCTCCACTCTATGTATATATGGTTGAAGAAAAATAATTATTTGCAGTTCCCATTACCGGAGTGTCAATTATTATTAGCTTATTCTTGCAATCTGGCATATAATATATATTTTTTATGTTAGCCAAATACAATGTAGATTTAACTTATTTTTTTATATTTGTGTTGTACTTGTATCCCGTATATAGCAAGGTGGCAGAGGGAAGCTGGGGAACCTAACGTTAGACACTCTATTCCCCACTTTCCCTCGGATTCTTGGTGTATTGCGTTTTATAATTATACATACAGAATTAAAGAATAGATTATCTGTATCTAGCATATCGATCCACATTGACTATATTTTTAATTTATATACTTTTAACACGTAGGCCAATTGTCCTATAGAGTAAATTATGATATACAATAGTAATTAGTAACCTATATAGATTACCCACTTTATAGTGGATATCCTGTATACCTAACGTGACCGATCATTTTTTCGGCTCAAAAAGGGACATCGGTTCTTTTTTCAATATTTTTTAACTATTCTATTTAACAGATAAAAGTAACATTTGATTATTTCATGTAGAATACTACAATTTACTTTCGTTTTTTGTATACCATAATTTCAATATTTTGTTTTCTTTACATATTTCTTTTTCAAACGGCATACGAGACGGTCCCGTTCAAAACCTCTGATCACATTGGATACACAGTATAACTAATATTACTTAATAAAAGGTTTCCAACAAAACAAAATGACCCACAAATAAATAACATAGTAAGTATATTCTTCCAATCCAAGGTCAATACAGAAGCTATTAGACGTGTTTTCGTTAATTATTTGACCGGAGTGACGGTTGCCTTCGTTCGCTTCCTCTGTACGTGACTTGAATCATAGTGTCATAAGTTAACTGTTTTGAATAGCTTTGGAGAATATAAAATAATAATAAGCATTAAATATTCATTTTGAAATATAATTATATCGAAATGGTTCGTTTATCTATTTGGGATCGTTTTGCCTTTTAAATTTTGCGCAACCAATGATACTTGCAAAAATCAAAAATTAAATCAGCTTCACGCTGTATCCCGCATACAGCAGGGTAGGCAGAAGGTACCTAGTGGTAAGACATTCCCGTTCCCCACTTTCCACTGAGTTCTGTTGAGACATTGCGTGTTGAGTGGCGGAACTCAACGCCGCGCTTTGCCTCGACACCAGAGCGAAGAAATGAAAATATTTATGTAATTTAATATTTCATTTACTCGAATGGAACCCCACAACCAGTCGATTTTAGAGTCACAATTTGTGCGTCTACGCCACGACTGGCCTCAAAAACCAATGAAACTTACTCAGTTTAAATATAACCCTATTCTGTATCTGTATATCGGCACAATTAATTTGTTATATAGACTTGCATACCAAAAGTTAGTACGAAGTTGACTTTAAATAAATAATAAAGAGAATAACGTAACATAAATTGCAAATGTGTTAAAAAAACAAAATAAATTAACCACAATGAAACGTATTTAGATGGAATTTTGTCATCTAATTCTAAATAAATCCTTAAAAATAAATGTAAATAAATAAAATGTTGTTAACTAGGTAAGCTTGTAGTGTATATTGAGCTCTAAAAGATTGTCTCATGTCTTTTTTGATTGAAAATTCTAATAGCGTCTCACTTAGATGGCGCTTCAACGTGGTGAGCATATTAATGAAGATTCTTTATTCATTTCAAACCTCTTTACCTATAAACGCAACCAGATACGATTATATTTTGTATAATCTAATTTAACTTAACTCACTTGGCGGAAAGTGTGGAACGGAGTGTCTTAACACTGGTTTCCTCTGCCTACCCTGCCTGTGTGCGGGATACAGCGTGAAGCTGATTTAATTTAATTTTTAATTTTTTATTTGACTTAAAAGTAGGACTTTGTACTAGGTTTATTATTTAGTGTTTTTTTTTTCAATACTTATTTTATTAAGTGGTATAAAGTGTCATTAAATTTAATTGGATAAAATATTAAAATTATATATCATTATACTTTAGACGCAATATGTTATGTTAATCGTGTATTATACTTACAATAACATCGTACCATATATGAAGTTATCGTATGATTCTTGACAAAATACCTTACAATTTTTTTTGTTTAATTTGTTCGTAATTAATAATAATGATAAGAATAACTAGTTTGTATGTTAATAGTGTAAACAGCCAGTTATTTCTATGACAACCAAAAAGAAAATTTAAATATCATATAGAAAATTTGTCTATACCCAGACAGTTAGTTACATTTATTTATTATCAGCTTCATAATATTTAATTTCCTCGAGTGGGGATCGAACCCACAACCAGTCGGTCATATTTTGTGCCACTGCGCAACCACTGACATTAATACTTTATACAAATAGATAAATAATACATTCTCTAAAGATTTCTCACACCAACATATATATTTATCATGGAAGGCACATAAAAGGTGACTGTAGATACGTATTACTGGCACTATACAAGTACTAGGCACGACCTTTCAGAAGTGGGGCAGTAACCTATTCACTTAGTTTAAAATTCAAACAGCTCTCGCGACATGCAAACAGATATTAATATGATAACAATCTATTCAGCATCACGTTACATTTAAAACTTATGCGATATTCAAGGTTATATCTGAACTATGCTTAGAATAAGTTGAATGTAGTCATACAAAGTGAGTTTGATCTATAAAAAATACTTTTTTTATGTTTTTTTTCTTTCATGAAATAAAAAAATAGTATAAAACTACAAGCAATTATATTTAAAAAACCAATGAAAAAAGTGTTTTTTGTTTAGTTAATCTTAAAAATATAACGTAGGTATATCTTCGTGCATACTACATGAAGAGCACAGAAAAAATATTAATTTCTAATAAGTATTAATACTGAATACTTTAATGAATAAAACACCAAATTCTCAATAATTTATTTACTAATTTATTTAAAAAAGATAACTTAAAGAATAGTTAGTAGTAGTTCATTACAGCTACAAAACATTATCGAGCAGTCCACGTCCATTTTGGATTATGAGGGGAAATACTTGAAGATTACCTTATCATATAAAAAGATACATTTATAAATTATTTACCTAACACGTGATCAGAGGGCATAAGTTCACAGATCAACAGTCTTACTCATCAGTCATCAGGTAGTACGTAGGTTTTGATCTCTCAACGTTCACTTTTAATATGTAATGTTGTTTTTGGGATATGTATTGATTATATGCATAATACGCCTTATGTTTTTTTTTTATATGTATATTTAATTCTGAAATATCACGCCGATCACATTGTGCCACAATAACGTATTATTGCTTTTAGAAATATTTCAGAAGACACAATTTCAGTTTATAAATAATTTTTCCGCATACATGAACAAATTAACTTTTTTTAAAATATTACGATGATAGAGTGTAGTGAATTAAATCTAAAGCAAATTAATAGCAAGAGGCGGACTTTTGCAGCATATTTGTCTGGAATTCTTTTTATCATTTATTACGTTTATGTCCCGATTGTGCCAGTACCATAGAATAGAATAGAAACTTATTTACGTGTATAGAATAAAATAGAAACTTATTTACATGTAGATATCCATTTACTTATAAATTAATAAATACTTACATATATTAATGCATTTTTTTGTATTACTTTGAAAGTGTTAAAGACATTACAATGGCTACACTCAAAGTTTATACCAGCATTTAACTTATATACAATTTATATAATACTGGATGCTACAATATACACTATACGTATATAAAATATGTTTAAAATCCATATTTTACACAAAACACCTTTATCATTGGATAACGGTGACATATTAATGATTGTATCGAATGACCTATAGTCTGAATTGTATTCTGATGCAATTTAATCCTAGGTTTACTATAGTCGACCTGTCTTGTCTGGCTTAAACTTTACTGAATTCGAAATAACATTGCTTTATCTACGTAATTAATTTCTACCAATTTATATAATAAATTAGTTGTTGTTAGTGAGGCCGTCGTGTCGCAGGGGTCAAACGGGCGACTGTAACCGACGGTTGTGGGTTTGATTTTGAAGTCTCGAGGGAATAATTAAATAGAAAAAAAAGACGGGATCGTCTTCGTAAATAAAATAGCCCTGGAAATGTAAAAATATTATGAAATAATATAATTTTTAACAAAAAAGATCGACCTATAATCAGAACCTAACTAAACTTTCATAAAACTACCCTTGAAGTGTATCAAATGCCAATACAAATAATCATCGAAATCAGCTGGCGTGATATTGAGATATTCGTCCATTTGTCCTCATTACTTTCTTCTCCCTATAGGTACATATTTCGCATAAAGCAGGTTAAGTAAACGAAACTTTCCGCCTAATTTTCAAGGTAGGTAGGCAGGTAGCATAAATTCGGTAAGTATATTTTTATTCCTTTATCGCATTAGCCTTGGCCTCAATGGTTTTATGATCTTGATTCCGGAACGAGATATCTATTTTAAATTTATAGTAGGCATTATCCTATTAAATTTATAATATAACTTTTATTTATTTTTTCATATACCTATGAAATTCAAATTCAAATTAATCATCTTAAATCAAATCTTCAAATATTCTTCTTTAAAATAGACTACTTACTGTAAGAACTTTTGAATCGTCGAATGAACATTTTAAAAAAAGCTTAAAAAACCACCGATTCGGAAATCTTCACATTGCTCTTTTAATAGACATTAATAGACATTAATGCCTCTAAATATTCTTAAACAGTGTAATAAGCTTTACTTGTTAATATTTTTTTACAGATACCTTAAATTATTAGTTGTGGCAAATTTAGAAAACGTTGCGGAATTTTATTGTATACACGTATACTCAGACCCATAAAAGATTTATTAACTTTTTGGAGGCGAAAACTTGGTGTGACATGCTTATCATTATTTCACGTTCCTATCGTATATCTATCACAATTTTTACTATAACATTGTATATGTTGTCGGACAAAAAAATAGAAGACAAAAAAATAGAAGAATATTAACATTTTTTTAACATTTGGTAAAGCAAACTCAACATTCAGTTTTTTTGGCATTTAACATTAGATTGTTAATATCAAACCAATGAAGATTATGCGATAAAGCACTATTCACTTAGTCATAGTTTATTTCGTTTCGTTAACCTTAAATATCAAAAAGTATCATCTCCGATAAGTACAATATCACATAAAAATGCATACACTCTGTATCCCGCATATAGCAAGGTAGATAGAGGGACCCTGTGTCCCTGAGAAAATCTAGTGTTAAGAGATTCTATTCACGTTGAGATACTTAAATTCCCTACTTTACGGTAAATTCCGGCGGCATTACGTGTTGAGTGACGAAACTTAAACGCCGCACTTTACCTCGTACCTTGAGTGGGAATCGAACTCACAACCAGTAGCGTTTACAGTGGTACGCTTATGCCTTTCCGCTACAACTAGCCTCAATTCTTTTAATAAACAACATAAAAGTGTTTAATCAAAAATCGAGGAATAATATAAAAGGCAGGAAAATAACAGCTGGAAATAAGTGTGGCTATTATGAGACATGTGAGGAAGAAAATCGTTTATACGCAAACATAATTAGCAAGTTTATAAGCATTTGTATTGAATTACTACAACGTCCATGTTATTGGTAATATCACTAGCCAATGTATTGTGTTTTGGCGCCTGTAGCATAAAATAATATCGGCTTTACATTACTAAATTTGACAGGGTTATTTAAATATTGAAATTTTTAGGCATTTTTTTAAGATACACTTCTCTCCTTCTCTCCTTCCCTCTCCCTACTCTTAGATATGTACGTGTCACTATAAAAACCTATTCTACACAAATAATAGGTTTATATTAAAAGCAAGAAACGATATTAAGCTATTTTGTTTATATGTTTTTTTAGATTTGTTTTAAATGTAAGAAAAAAAGCGTGGAACTGTAAAAAACATGCTGGCAACCCTACTCAATTGAAAACAAAAAGCTACAAAATTCTAATTTTAATTATAATTTAAACTGCTACTACTACGCATTATACGTTTGTTATTATTTATACCAACCACTTACGTACTGAGCTCAAACTGTTATATAAGTTTGGCAAAAACATCGCACGACCTATATGTGTTTATGGAAAGTGTAAAGTATACAATACGGACTTTTGTTTACATATCTCTTATCACCCGTTATCATCATATCTATTTATATTGCTACTAGAGTTCTGTATCCATACGCTACTATTAACGGACCGAGCTATTGGACGCTCGATGTCTCTACTTTCGTAAAATAGACAAAATCTAATCTGATCGTCATGAAGCTGTCGTGGCACATCGTGTAACTGGAAACAGCGATTGTGGGTTTCTGCGAAAATTGAGCGAAAAGTGATGAAAGAATTTTTATAAGACAGGGTTCCCCTCGTACCTCTGCATATTCTTTTTTTATAATTCATCTTCACGAGCTTATTACGACAACTATCTATATAATAAAGAACCAATTGCAATAAGAAATTAACTTCTACGGAAGGAATATTTTAAATTTTCAAAAACAGATGTATGAACTATACGGAACCTTTGTAATGATTACTGACTCTCTCTCTTGGTTGGTTTTTAATTGATCATTACTGTTACATAATACTCAACAAATATATACATTTTTAATCACTTCTAATACCTGTTATTGTTAGTTTGATTACATTCGCGATATCATTGTAACATGAATTTTAGTTTCACATTCTGCTACATATCAGAGAAACTATGAACAGAAGTATTTTTTAAATATTTTCAAGCATTCCTCATCTTAGATGTGTAAATATAATATGTAACTCTGTTTTTAACTTTTCGCTCATACTATGTACGCTTATTTCTTTATTAATTATCTGACGATAAAATAACTTTTAATTTTTGATTATAACCTCCTTTGGATGATATAAATACTCGATTATATCCTTAATGAGTCTGTATGTACTGTAATGTACTTAATGTTTACATTATTGTGCTAGATTCCCGTGCACTGGCAGTAGCAAACAAGTCTATCAATCAATCCATCAATCGATCGACCAATCGATTAGTCAGCGAGCCAGTTAGCCAATTAGGTACTTATTCAATTCAATGCTCAATCAATTCATCAATATGTATTGTTGAAAATTTGTAACATGGTTTTTGGATAAGAGAGCACAATATGTAATTTTTTTTAAGTGTTTACGTAATTCATAAAGAGTTATTAAAAAGAATAGTTCTTAAGCTTTTTAAAGTCTTGTAATATACGATACTTAAGTCTTGTCAATTTTGTCAATAAAGCTACTTACGATTTAAAGAAGAAATTGAAACGTTTTTATTATTTAACAGAAACAACAGATTAAAAGTGGATAATATGAATAGTATAGTAAATATTATATTATCATAATGATAACAGTATTACCGCGGAAAATAGTTGTGTTGTAGAGAACAATAAGTAATACACTAGAGAAGCCAATTGCTCTTGAAATATCGATATTATATTATTATTAATAAGTTTATATATTAAAAATGTAATTTTAGAGACTTCTATATAAGAATTAATCAAGTAGAAAATATATTATATACTTATAAACTTTTTATTAATTATTAATATTTTTATTGTAAATTGATTAAAATAAAATCAATTTACAATTTACTTGTATGAACTCCCCACAGATCTGAAACAGAAAATAGGAAGTTCTTAAAGCACTATTATCTATTTATAATGAAAAGGACTTGTGCTGACTGACTGAGGTAAGACTCACGCAGAGCCGTAACCGCTGATGGTAGAAAGGTGAAATTTGGGCAGATGTTTATTTTCATATTCTGGACATCCGCTAAGAAGGGAATTTGCAAAATTTTAACTCTAAAGGCATGAAATAGGGGTTGAAAGTTTGTATCGAAAAAAAATAATCTGTACCGATTTTTATAAAATTTGAAATTCAGACTCTTAAAAATATTTCATTGAACACGTGTTTCATGGTTTTTAAGGATTCACCCCCTAAGGGTTCAAATAAGGGGTTGAAAAACTTTCTTTATGGAAAAATCTTTAAATTGCCACCGATTTTTATAAAAATTTAAATACAGACTGTTAAAAATATCTTATTGAACACGTGTTTCGTGGTTTTTTTTAGAATTCACTCCTAATAAGCGGGCGAAGCCGCGCGCGCCCTCTAGTCTATTTATAATGAAATCTTAGTACCCGAAGTTGATCAATATTTGGCCCAGTTATTCATAAAGATATATAAAAAGGTTGAGTTATTCTTAAGCAAATAAATATATAAAAAAATTGAGATAACCATAAATAAAATGTATTTTTAATTTTTGTAAGGATCACTTTGTTGTCGGTCTGTCCGTCTATCAAGACTATTCATCTCGAGATCCTCAATTGATCAAATAGTTAAGTGTATGGTCCTTTTAGATCACAGAAAATAAATCAGCTTGTAAGTCAACGCAATCAAAAGATACAATTTGGGGCTATTGGGTACTTCTCATGGACCTACAGTTATGAAAAGTGAAAAATTATAATACAATAAAAAAAAAACAGAAAAGTGAAAATTTAAAGATACATAGAAAAAAAAAAAACTTATATTTGAAGTTCACTTTATACTAAATAAGTGCGTAGGCTCGTAAACTTCAATTTGTAAACTTTTTTAAGTAGTTCTAACTTCCCGGTGACCCACAATCCCGAAATTGGTGGCAAAGCCTCGGTGGGCGACTCTGACTCGGTTCTTTTCTGTTATAACATTGTATTTCACAGATATGTACGTCGGCTTACAATTAAAACTAATAAGAAAAACCAAAAGTATTGAAGATTTGTAGTGCCTAACAACAAAAAAAAATAACAGAACTTAGTTTTTGCCAACACTTAATATTTAACGACCTTGGCCGAAATCGAATCGTGATAACTAAACTAAATAGTATTTTTTTTATCGATAGTAACAAAAAGCAGCACTGGTGAGTGAGTACTCGACGGCGCTACATGTTTCACCGTATAACTGGATTCGTCTTATTGTCATTCGTTATGTTTTATAATGGGCCGTCTATTCAATAGTCAAGTAGCTGAGGCAACAGCATTTAAAATTTAAAACCGTACTGCACGAGCAATGGAACTTTCCAGTTGGATCTTATTATCTATTGCTTATAGGTTAATACTTAATATTTTATGCCTTTGTGTGTTTCTATGTTCCTGTCGGTGCTATAAAAGTTTGTGCAACTTTTAAAGGTTTTTAAGTAATTATTCTTCTTTAAATTAAAATACTATAAAATTACATATGTTATGTAATTTTATATTCCACTGTTTAAAACAGAAATCAGTAGAGTAGAAACCGTTCCTCAATTACAGCCAAATTTTGGCATTGCGTGTTGAGTGGCGGAACTCTAAGCCGCAAACCAGATTGTAGAAATAGAAATATAAATTTAAATAATTGTTTCATTTCGTCGAGTGGGGATCGAATCCACAAACAGACGCGTTCACAGTCACAGTTTGTGCCCCTGCGCCACGTCTGGCCTCATGATTTAAAACAACTTTTTATTGTTAAGGTATTATTATATAAGTATTACTTATTAGGTATACTAAAAAGATACGATCTTTAGGTACTACTTATCAGCAACGCTGCAGTAGAATTTTCTCGATTTTAATTTTTTAAAATATATAATGGAAAAATATACTACCCATTCTCATTGAAATCTCTCTACACAACAAAAAGATTCATCCAAACTCGTCCAGTATTTCCAAAGATTTGCGTGTACAACCAGACAAAGAGTCAAATAAAAATTAAAAATCATAAATTTGTTATTTATTACATACATTACCTACTCTAAAATATATTTTACTATCAAAATATTATGTTTTATTATATCTAATTTATCAATAGATTGCTATTATCTATACCTAAATTGTACATACTTAGATTAATCATATTTTTTATTACTACTCCAAAATGGTAAACAACTTCCACCAACAACCCTCTGTCTTGATTCTTATGTAAATGATAAACTGTATATAAAATTATATCAACAAAATTTTGACTCTTATTTCATGGGAAATAAAGCTCACTTCAACTGAAATATGAATTTCGCTAAACTATTAATCCACTTCTGTTATACAATCAACAACTTCAATGTATTGTCAATTATGTAGATATGAATCTAGCTCGTATGACCTAGAGTAGAGAGGTCAAAATATGTTATACTGTTGTCAATATATTGTAAAGTTGTTAAATCTCAAAGAACAAGCCTGTGTTCATATATTTGCTTATATAACAAAGATGACATCATGCAATGTTTGATGGAAACGACTCGCACGGAATTTTTTATTCGACTTATCCTTAATTTTAATTAGTATAACTAAGTTTTTGATATCTATATCTTTAGTTAATAGAATAACAAAATATATAGATATCAAAAACTTAGAATATTCTAGAAACATAAATAATCTAATGTATTCTATAGGAAAAATGGCAATTAGGTCAAACAACATAAGATAGACTACATATGTTATGTACTTGACAAATTTTACAAAATAATAATTTTCAAACATTTTATATCAAACGAATTCAAATGAACGTTAGCGTGTGCTTAAAGAGAAACCATATACAGAATATCTTTTGTTAAATCAATCTATATTCGAATATTGGGATATTTTTATATTTAAACATGACAATGGTCTAACGTCTAGCTAGGTTCTAGGGACTCTCAAGGGTTCCGTAAGAATGTCCGTGTGTGTGAACTACAAACATACCCTACCCAATGCCCTAGAAATTATTACGAAAGTACACAAGCTGTTATAAAAATTGACAAACTCAACTCTTATATAAATTTTGCAGGAAATGAAATACAAATATAAGTTGGGAATTTGAAATTATATATAGTATATGTATATATTTTTACATAACATTAAAAAAAACATAATACATATGTGTTTTTCCGGTTTCATCATCCCTAGCTATAAATATCTAAAAATCAGTTTAATTTATTCATTTTAAAATTCTAGGTCAACGTATAATATATAGAAATATATAGGTTTTGATTACACGACGAATATAATACAATATGGAGCAAAACCAAGCATAAACGTTCTTATCTTTTGATTGTGTTGACTTATAAGAACATTTTTTTCTGTAAACGAAGGGAAAACTTGAATATATTAATAAACAACTTTGTATCTCCACGCGACCTTGAGAAAAATGGACTTGACATTATAGTAATACCTACTATAAGTATTCCCTAATTTTTTTTTTTCATCTTCACCCTTTATCCCGCATAGGTATAGCAGAGTATATGTGGTACGGATAGTATATTAAGTTGACAAGATTGTTTTTACTTATTAAACGTATTTGAACGTAACGAGATTTGAACCCGCGCCTCTTTGGAACTTGGACGGTTTCTAAAGAGGCACGGGTTTTCATATAAATAGGTAAATTAAATTAAAAAATATATAGATGCCGTGGCGCAGGGGCACAAAATGTGACTGTAAACTCGACTGGTTGTGGGTTTGATCCCCACTCGAGGATATGAAATGTGTATTTACATGCATATTTTCAATTCTTCGCTCGGGTGTTAAAGCCAAGAGCGGCGTTAAATTCCGCCACTCAACACGCAATGCCTTCTAAACTTGGCGAAAAGTGGGGAACGGAGTGTCTCAACACTAGGTTCCGTCTGCCTACTCTGCTGTGTGCGGGATACAGCGTGAAGCTGATTTCATTTTTTTAAACGTTTTCTTAAGTATGTTTCTTTTCTAAGTGTGGAATAACACTTTAAAAATGTAATAATATTCTTTTTAATACTTAGACTAGTAGTTAAAGGAATAAGTATCTATATTTCTGTAAATTCTTTTCCTACATAATCTTTATAGGATATTTATGACTTGTTTGTCACGATTCTGTACACGACAAGAAACACATTTAAAAATCATTGAATTTATTAAGATTATACGATTACAAGCAAAATAAGACCTCGACATGTGTTTTCAAACGTTTGACAAACAATAGAAATATGTAAATAAATTAGAGAAAAAAACCTTAAAAATATACAACGCAAGCTTATTTTACTCGTGGTCGGCGTATCGATAAGAAGTGTCGTTGAACCCGGTATTATATTTAAATTTCACTACAGGGGAATCGCTTTGGCCATCTAAATTTTGGATCATCTTGTCCTTGACCGCAGGCCTCGTGGAAGATTTGCAGGTGAAAAATATTTATAATAAAATCAAAAATCATATATATTTTTGATTCTACAAGTGGTTCTTTACAAAGCTCTGTTATTCATGAAGGTTAACGGGAACATGACTTCAGGGTAACCTGATCTAAGCGTTTAACAATCTGTTATCGGTATCTGTAGATATAAGGTTTTTGCACACTATGCTATTATATTATAATTTTTCTTTTTTTAATAATTTATTTTATTATATAATTTGTGTATAATACGCTATGTATCTAAAAATATGTAGATATTAAAGAACGTTGTGCATCAGCACAGCGCCTGATTGTAAGTCCGAGAGTTGTTGGTTTGAATCCTACTCGGAGTAATGAGATATTTTCGTCAGTTACGCACTGATCTATTATCAGTACAAAGTGTTGAGTTCCGCCACTCAATATACAAGGGTGTGAGGAACGGAGTGTTAAAATGTTAAGAACCTATTGAGATTCTCTCTGTCTAACCTGCTATATGCGGGATACAACGTGAAGCTAACAAAAATATATATTAGAGGAAAAGCTTAGACAGAATTTCATAGATAATTAGTAAAGCTAATATGTACGTGAACATTTAGAAAAGGCTAAAATTGACAAATAAAGTTACCTTATGATTTTTATGATTTTTTTCTGATTTACGATCATTATTAGGAGAGCATCGTGCCAAAAACGGTAATAGAATAAAAGTAAGTAAATAAATCTAAAATAATCTTGGTAGGTACGACTTGGATAATTTGTGTCAACGGAATATATAGAACAGTCTTATTTATTGGCAACAAATCATATTTTGTGCTGAAATAAGAAATATATTTATTATTAAATACGTTTTGATAACATTTATTTGTCCGTATTGTCAATCGATATTTTAACAACGTATATATGGACGTGTCGTTATTTGGTTGTATAGATTGTTAGACAGGCTTTTTTTAATTAAATCCATTTAATCAAAGTCCAATGTTGCACACAGCAGAGTAGGCAGAGGGAACCTAGTGTTAAGATACTCCGTTCCCCACTTTCCGCCAAGTTCTGGAGGCGTTGCGTGTTGAGTGGCGGAACTTAATCCCGCGCTTTGCCTCGACACCTGATCGAAGAAATGAAAATACAAATGTAAATAAATATTTCATTTCCTCTAGTGGGGATCAAACCCACAACCAGTCGATTTTAGTCAGTCACACTTTGTGCCCGCGCGCCACGTCTGGCTTGAATAAAAGTAATGACTTATATTTAAATTATTTACTCTCTCGGAAGAAGAAAATGAAAAGAAAAGACCTATTCCATTCGCTCAATACTCAATATAATAATAATATTTTATTCAACGATGTCTGAAATAAAAGCTAGAATGTACCTAAACAAAATTAATAATCTGCAACAATACATCAATATGTAAACGCCTTAAATATACGGTCTTATTAGTAATCGCTATCAAGTAAATATTAAAAGCACACACCCAATAACAATTAAATACGCAGTTTATTGTTTATATCCAACTGTAGGTACCTACTGGTTAACCGCAACCATCGTGACCCAATTTACGGCTGATTAAAGAAAATATATGCATCAACCATATTCCGTTATCAAACACTCGATTTATAATAAAGCATAAACAAGGTAATTAAAGATTTGTAGTATTAATAATTAATTATTATTGGATTTTGCAGGATATATATGTATGTGTAGGTATTATTCGATAAAGTAATTAAATTTTAATTGTAAATACGTATTTATAATTTGTTTACAATAATAGGGCATATTGTATTATAATAGTATGAAAAATTATATATAGGTAATAATGAAGTTGGAAGGGTAATTAATATTTACTGTTTTACTGCTGCCGGCCTGGAGTGGCACAAAGTGTGACTGTAAACTCGATAAGTTGTGGGTTCGATTCTCACTCGAAGAAACGAAATCTTTGATATTTCCATTTCGTTTTTCGTTGATATTTCCGTTTCGTTGCTCTGGTGTCGAGGCAAAACGCGGCGTTGGTTTCCGCCATTCAACACGCCATGCAACCTGAATTCGGTGGAAAATGAAATCTACGCTCTCTACCTTTCTGTTCAAGATACACTGTGACGCCAAAAATAATAAATATATATTTCCTAAATGAAAGCCTCTGCAAAGTTGGCGTTTAATACAACTTTAATATATTTCCGAGAAAAGCGGAGAGATTGCAGTTAATCATTACTCTGTTATCCACTTTCCTCAATCAAATACCTGTGTATAATATAATATATTTAGATTTGAGAGGTTGACGGCACACTGGGGCCTCACTTGTCATGTTTAAAACATCACACAAAAACTGCCGATCAGCATTGCTAATATTTTGTATATTTTCGTAACCTTGGCTCGGGTGACCGCACAGCAAACTGCGGGTAAAGAAAACTTTATTATAATTTTCATTCGGTCAAAGTAACTGTATATAATATATGGTTTGTATTTAAATGTGTTGTTATGTCATTTTTAACGTTAATATATTTAAAAAAAAATAAATATTGGATAAAAACTAACTGAATTTTGACCAACTCAGTCGTGTATAAATAATTAATATTTTAAAAAAATACTTTTCACATAGCACGCTGCCCTCTGCCTATTTACCGACAAAAAATCTAGTTTTAAAACTTCGTTTCCCACCTACCGTCCAAATTTCAAAAATTTAAATAATTCATATATGACTATTCTCCTGAGTGGGAACTGAACTAACAACCATCGTGTTTACAGTCGCTGTCCCACAGCGCCACTATAAAGCATTTAAATGAAATATAAATAATAATATGAATTTATAATACATCTATCACTATGCCTCTTTCCCATTAGTATAATAGGAATAGTAAACTTCTACTTGGAACTATAATAATGATATAAGTATATACAGATTATAAATACTTTTCAACTGCATTAATATAGCGCCAAATAATATATAGATACGTACTTTATTTTTAAAAGACTTTTTTTTATCAGCTTCACGCTGTATCCCGCACACAGCAGGGTAGGCAGAGGGAATCAAGTATTAAGACACTCCGTTCCCTACTTTCTGCCGAATTCTGGAGCCATTGCGTATTGAGTGGCAGAACTCAACGCCGCTCTTTGCCTCGACACTAGAGCGAAGAAATGGAAATATAAATTTAAGTAAATATTTCATCTCCTCGAATGGGGATCGAACCCACAACCAGTCGGTTTTACAGTCACACTTTGTGCCCCTGCGCAACGACTGGCCTCAAAAAAAGACTTGTAGATCTAACATTTATAATGTTACATACTTATTTCGATCGCTTACTATTGTTGTATTTTTGCAACATTTACAATTCAATTAGGTACCTATGTGTGCTGCAAATCGAATTAAGACCAACTTAGTACGTACTAAAGATATATTTTTAACTCTTTGTATAATCTATGGTCGCGGAGTTTGTATCATATATAGTACATACTTAAAATCAAATCAAATAAATCAGCTTCACGCTGTATCCCGAACTCATCAGGGTAGGCAGTGGGAACCTAGTGTTAAGACACACCGTTCCCCACTTTCTACCGAATTCTGGAGGCATTGCGCGTTGAGTGGCAGAACTCAACGCCGCGCTTTACCTCGACACCAGAGCGAAGAAATGGAAATATAAATTTAAGTAAATATTTCATTTCCTCGAATGGGGATCGAACCCACAACCTGTTGATTTACAGTCACACTTTGTGCCCCTGCGCCATCACTGGCCTCAAAAATATACATACTTAGTCAAGTAAAATTACTTCACACAACTGTTTGTAAGTTTAAGCTGAACGTGCCATTGTAGTGTAATTAGGAAGTTTCTAAGTATTTCCATAGGTATGTAAGTGTATTTAAAACTTACTTAGGAAATATTTATATTTAAAATGTATGTTGGTCTGGTTATACAATGTGCAGCGTTAAGTTCTGTCATAAAACAATTCATTTTAACCAAATAGAACGTGCATTATCAATTTCTTTTGGTTTCTACTGGAACTGTATACAAAGACCGGTAGTCTCATCCTGTAATGTTCGAGAGAGAAGAAATTTTACAGATGAACGTGTACATTTATCTATATTGTCTATATAACTGAAAATTAATTAAACTTTTCAAGGTAAATTTGCTTAATGTCATCAGTAAACAATATTATTATTATTAACTTGTGACCTTACAGATCACTCAGCCCTTTCATTACCTTAGACTACAAAAAGTACGGTTTCTTACATCGTTTTACAATATTTCCGGTTCAGTGCAGTAAAAAATACCGCTATGTAACAACACTATATTTTGTGAACTATAAAATATTTTTACAACTATTTAAAAAGTTAATATTAATCATATTTTTAGGGTTCCGTACATCAAAAGGACAAAACAGAGCCCTTATCGTCGTCTGTCCAGATTGTTCATACCGAGATTGCGTGGACGTATCACACTGAAATCAATATGAAATAATCAACTGCCCCTTAAAGAATAGGAAAAATTCAAGCTTTTAGTTTAACGTAATCAAAACATGAGCATTTATGCATAGTTCTTCTATTTTGTATGAAATAAACCGCATAACAATTACATATAAAAACTATTAGAAACATATATTTGTATTTCATTTTATACAATGAGTGCATACGTACACAAGTTTCAGATTGAAGTTATACTTTTCGTTGACCTACAATCCGGAAATTTGTGTGGAACAATAAGTGGACTAGTCCGACTCGCACTTGACCGGAGAGTTTTTAATTAACTTTTTCTTAAAATATATCTCAAGAATGATAAAATAAATAGTTATCTCCACTATCATTATCGATTTTTCGTATCCTCATCACCAAAATAAAACTTACTTATGATTTATCTATCTATAGTAAAGTACTACTACGTACTAGTACGTAAAGTAATCCAAATAGCTATGAAGTCATTATTACAAAAACGAAGCTAAAACACGGCACTTGTAATAAATTCGATGCAGTAATCTATTGAAAATGTCTTGTATATAATATCAAAATGATTTGTATAGACAACGATTGTGGTCCACATGCCTTACTGCCCACGCTGAACCTTCGGTTTATTAGCATAAATATTTGGAAGCTTTCTGGGTCAACGTAGGCTTACTTGTTTTAATGAATTTGCTATCATAATATTCTGAAGTCTTTGTTAACTAAATTGTTCATAACTCATTATGTTAATGTTTTTACTTGACAAAATGTTTTAATGTAAACGTGAAGGTTGTAGGTTCAACTCCCATTCGGGATAATGAAATATTTATTTTACTACATAAAAAGAACTACTCTGCCTCCGCCTACCCAGCTATGTGTAGCTTATATAAAAAAATTTGAGGTAAAAATTTTCGTCCTGGATTTTGTAATGTTGTGAAGATTTTATTTAAGCTGATTAGGCCAACCTTCCGCTTGAGGTTGTACTTACGTCTCGTGTTTGTCATATAATTCGATACTATATATTTTTTTGTAATTTTCTTTAAACTTTTTATATCATTACTTATTTTTTAAATAAGATAAAAAAAATGCATAATTATTTTCTTTTATTAACAAGTTCGATTTACAAGTTTAAAGCAATTCATCAAAGCAGTAATGAATTGTACACAATCTTCACTTTTTTCTCACCTTCTGTAAAGTAGGTTTTTTAAATCGCTTCTTGAACAGCGCCTTCCCTGAAAAATAAACATCCTCTTCATATTTCAAGAAATATTACGATTGAGTTAGTCAACATTTCTTTTTAATAGCGTAATTTTACTATCAATATTTCTTTTTCACAGAGGCCGTCGAGGCAAGCGTGCGACTGTAATCGCGACGGTTGTGGGTTCAATTTTTCAGGAGAATGAAATATTTATAAGTATATTTTCATTTCCTCACTCTGGTAACTATGCAAACTGCGGCGTTGACTTCCACCATTTAACATGTTATGCCTTATGAATACGGCGGAAAATAAGGAACAGTAGTGAACAACTTCTTAACACAAGGTTTCCAGTTTTCCTCTGCCTACCCTGCTATACACAGGATACAACGTGAAGCAAAAAAAAAATTGTTAAAATACAATAAACATAGAGAAAAAAATATTACATAAAAAATATTAATATATTGCGTAGTTCTTTTTAATAATTATCGTACGTAAGTGTACTTAAAGCATCAATACGGTGAAACAAATAATAAAAAAGAACCTATTATAACATAAATAAAATTTCAATCGATTCGTGCTTCTGCTAATATATGTAGATATGTAGTATACATATAATGTAATGAAGTGTAATATATACTGGAATTATAGAATAATTAAGTGAATATTCTTAGATTATTGCAGCAATCGCATTTACACACAATAAAGTTAATGTTCTTACGATTTGCATTTATGTAGATATATGTTTAAAATGATAACGTAATGTCCGTTATTACAAAGTCTTTAATTTATATATATCATAGTTTTATATGTAATCTATTTAAAATTTACAATCTATCATTTTACATCAGTTTTTTTAGCTTTATTATTTTTTTATGGAAAAGACGAGCCAAACGAGCGTTCTGGTCATCTAATGGTATGTGATCACCGCCTCCTATGACCCCGTGCAATACTAGAGAAGCTACAGGTGCTTTGCCGTCCTTTAAGATGTAGAAAATGAAGTAATATAATACTTATTTAGAATTAAATAAGTATTTCTCTTTCCTAAGTTTGGAATAACATTTTAAAAAAAAATAAAAATAAGTAATATTATTAAGCTCTCGAAATCCTCCGTGTCACATAGAGGCCGTCATAATGCAGTGTTAAAGTGTCTGACTGTAAGTACAATGGTTGTAGGTTTGATTCGCACAAGGTGAAATGATTGTTTTTTAAATTATTTTTAATTCTTCGTCTAGTACACAAAGCGCGGCGTGAATTCCGTTACATATGGTGAAATGTGAATGCAATATTTTAACACTAGGTTGCCTCTTTATGAGAGGTAGGCAGGTATATAAGGGAAAAGCTGCAGTGGGAGAAAATGTTTCCATGGAAATAGAAGGCCCAGTAAGGAGTGATATGTCACTATGTTTTGGAATAGATAGTAGCGCCTCGAGTATGTTCGCGCACGCAGGGGTCGACAGTTTCCCGGCCGTTCTTCGTAAAAAGGCAAGCTCTATTTTAAGGCGAGTCCGCAGCAGCCGCAACAATATCTTGAAGGCTATCGCCGACAGTGGGGACTGTCCACTGATCTGGCATATGTGTGACGTTACCAAGTCACTATTAGTTATTAAGTACTAACACTAGATATTAAGCTTTATTGTATTTTACTAACACTTATGGATCATTGGTTGTCCGAATAATAAACATTTTTATTTTTATTTTTTATTTTATAATAGGAAAATGATATTGCCTCAATACCACCCATCGTAAAAGCTTGTTACTTAATCTCTAAAATATATATAAAGTATCTTTATATTTGCATGAGCGCTATGAAACAGTGAAACCGCAACGTATAATTGCAACAAATCATAAGTATAATTGCTCTGCGGCAACCAGTAATTGGTTATTACGGATGTGTTTCGATGCATTTAAAAATAAAGATATTGGTTTGGACGTTTAAAAATTAAAAGATTTTACAATGCAAACAAATATTAATAAAATCAAAAATTTTAAACTGAACACTTATAAGGACAAAATATGATTAAATGAAATATGATGTCAATGGATACGCTTCTCGGTTGAAAAATAAACAATTAAATTTAAATTGTAAAAATTATATCGATATTGGAGAAATACATAACATTACTTAATCCTACTTTAAGGTTCGTACTTATTAATAACCGCTCTCAACTCTGAGATTGACCTTGAGGTGCCGTTTTCATCTGTAAATTATAATCTACTAGCGGACCCGGACGCGGCTTCGCCCGCTTATACTATACGAATGCTTATTAGATATATTTATGAAATTGTTTTTGAAAATATCTAAGTAATTAAAATGAAAAAAATATAAGTTATATTAAAATATTAATAAAAAAAAACTAAACAAAACCAGCTACATTATTAATATCATCAAAGTAAAATAAATATTGAAAAGAATTAAAATTAAATGTGTTGTGCTATGTTTTAGCAAGTGCATGTGGTTATTTACATAATATTCAAATACAATAAAAAAAAATTATATTTTTGTCTGTCAGTCTTTCTATTTCCCCGAGCTAATGTCCAGAATAACTGAACTGATTTTTATTGGACTTTCATTGATCGATTTTACTGATTAACCCGGGAAAAATCTTTTTACACGTTTTCCTTGCGCGCGTACATAGATACTATATGAAATAAGTAAAGTCCTTTCTACATTAAATATAAGTTTTGCGAGCAATATCAAATAAAATCCCAAAAAACTAAAACTATAATTTGTTAAGTGTATAACAACGGTATAGATAACCATCCAACCGAACTGAAATAACCAACAATTCTTTCCTTAAAAAATAAATAACTAAAAAATATTATTCCGATGCCGCGCAGGGCCGCAACTTACACCACATCAAGAAATTTATGAAAATCTAACTAATCTACTACTCGAATAAGCGAAGAACCAAAGAAAAGTATAAATTAATTATAAACAGCAAATAATTACATAAAAATTAACAATAGTTCGAAAATGTATGAAAATTTACAAAACTATCAAAGTCATCTGCCCGTTCGCTTCGGTCATAGTGACATCTCCTTAATTATTTATTAGAATGTTATACAGTAAACTATAATTTCAATCTAGATAAAATGCTAAAAGTGCCTATTATATTCATTTTCATAAGGATCAATATCAAATTATAGAAAATACATACAACAAAAACCCGATAAATATAAAGTAAATGAATTAAAATGGTTACTTTTGCTCAACCTTCAGAGATAAACATGGTATATGTATCGTGGACTTTTTTAAACATTAAAGAAGAATATTTTTGTAAAACATTGTTTTTATGTATCTCATAAGGTTGAGTCGGCGCACGCCATGTATGCGTTAAGCTCGTTTTGGGTGACGTTTTATTATAACAAACAAACTTTGCAAACCGTTGCTTAGCAACGGTTGGTTGTTATTAACATGGCGGAATAAATTGCCTGTCAAACTAAAAAGTATTTTAATATATTAGTATATATCGAAAATATTACAAATATAAGAAAAAAAGTAACCTATGTTCATCCGAAGACCCTCAAGTATCTCTTTATGAGTATTTTATCACAATTGAATTAGCGGTTTGGCCCTGATTGCGTAAAAGACAGACAGACAGACAGAGTTACTTTCGAATTTATAATATAGGTACTAGCGGACCCGGACGCGGCTTCGCCCGCTTAAACTTTACGAATGCTTATAGATATATTTAGGAAATTGTTTTTGAAAATATCTAACTTATTTAAATGAAAAAAATATAAGTAGACGTAACCATAATAAAATATTAGTAAAAAAACTAAACAAAACCAGCTACTTTATTATTAATTTTGTCTCTGTCTGTCTATATAATAACTAAACTAATTTTTATTGAACTTTCAGTGATCGATTTTACTAATTTACCTGGGAAAAATCTTTTTACTCGTTTTCCTTACGCGCGTACATAGATACTATATGAAATAACTAAAGTCCTTTCTACATTAAATATGATAAGTTTTGCGAGCAATATCAAATAAAATCCCAAAAAACTAAAACCACAATTTATTAAGTATATAACAACGGTATAGATAACCATCCAACCAAGATGAAATTACCAACAATTCTGTCCTTAATACTTAAATAATATTATACCGATGCCGCGCAGGGCCGCAACTAACACCACACCAAGAAATTAATGAAAATCTAACTAATACTCGAATAAGCGAAGAACCAAAGAAAAGTATAAATTAATTATAAACAGCAAATAATTACATAAAAATTAACAGTAGTTCGAAAATGTATGAAAATTTACAAAACCGTCAAAGTCATCTGCCATCAAGTTCGCGTCGATCATACTATGCCGCTCGTAGGCTAGGTCATTTCGAATCAGTAACATCTCCTCAATTATTTATTAGAATGTTATACAGTGAACTATAATTTCAATCTAGATGAAATGCTCAAAGTGACTATTATATTCATTTTCATAAGGATCAATATCAAATTATAGAAAATACATACAACAAAAACCCGATAAATATAAAGTAAATTAATTAAAATGGTTACTTGTTGTTACTGTGTTACTTTGCTCAAGCTTCAGAGATAAACATGGTATGTGTATCGCGGACTTTTTTAAGCATTATTAAAAGGACAATATTTTTGTAAAACATTATTTTTATGTATCTCATAAGGTTGAGTCGGCGCACGCCATGTATGCGTTAAGCAAGCTCATTTTGGATGACGTTTGCTTATAACAACAAATAAACTTTGCAAACCGTTGCTTAGCAACGGTCGGTTGTTATTAACATGGCGGGATAAATTGCCTGTCAAATTAAAAAATATTTTAATATATTAGTATATATCGACAATATTACAAATATGAGAAAAAAAAGTAACCTATGTTCATCCGAAGACCCTCAAGTATCTCTGTAAGACTATTTTATTATAATTGAATTAGCGGTTTGGCCCTGATTGCGTAAAAGACAGACAGACAGACAGACAGACAGACAGACAGACAGAGTTACTTTCGAATTTATAATATAGGTATGGATGGATAAATGAAAACGGCATGTCAAGATCGCTCTCAAAATCAGTCTCGGAGTCAGAGTAGACAACGATTTATAAATACGGACCTAAGTTTTTAACGACGTAAAATATAAGCTCCTACATTGGTTTGTTTAACTAACTAAAATAATCTTTTCATTATTTAACTAATCTTGAATAGATAAGCACTAGGTTTATTATGTGCATAAAAACGAATCAATCAATATATTTTAAACATAATTTTCCCCGATTATTTTTATGCATATTCACACATAGAGAAGAAGTAAATATTTTAAATGCAAATACAAAAATTACATGTTTATCACTTTTGCAGAAAACACTAAAGGACAAAGAAACTAATAATGCCCTTAACAAACGTTATTTTCACAGCATCTATATTTATGAGGACGCCCCAAAATCTGCTTAAATTGTGAAGAATAAAAAAGGGCAAAAACGTCAAGGTTTTTATATCATTCAGGTGCATGGTCTACGTGACGTTAAGCACAAAGGACTAGGATAAAATTGATCCACGGGAATCCCCTCGAGCAATTCCAATCCTACTCTACATAACATAACAATAAGATATAAAACCTTCAAAATGTTACCCCAAAAAGAGTCTACATGAAACGTTCTACGGTCGATTTTGTATCAAACGCCTAAAAGGGGTGGCGAATAATATCTCGAATACATTAGTAGCTATGTATTGTGAAGAGTGAGAGTCAATCGATTATGCGATTGCGTAATTGTGTAGTGGAGCTATTAATTTATGCCGGCGTAACCTTTCTTGCATATCGTATATATGTATGTATGTATTTACAGACCGTATCGGCACTGTAGTGATGAATTATAAGGTGGATCTGGCTATCTGAATATCTTTCATAATTTCACAGCAGAAACACTTTTTCTAGATGAACCGGATGAAGAACCATTTGAAACCTACTAGGAGGATTGTTTATATAACTTACGTATAATCTCTTCTCTCTGGTCCTAATAGGTTATGTTTGATTTTAATAATTAACATATATTTTATATTTGGCAAGTTAGATAACTTTATTTATACCTCTATGTTTGTGTATATGTAGATATAGAAAAGTATATGAATATAAAAGAATAATATTATTCTTTTTAGTATGATAAAATCCAACATCTTGAACAACAATCTGTAATCATTACAGATACAGTTCATTGACCGGCGAATTGAAGATGGCGTTAACATTTTTTTCACACCAAAATGGAAACGAAATAAACAACACATCATAATTTAAATTAAAACACACCACAGATGTTAATTTGTACTTGAACTTTACTTAAACTGATGTTAATTTTTAATGCTTCATAAATTTCTTCAATATTATAACAACCAGGATATGCGCAAAAAATTATATTCTGTATTAAGTTAAGCCCAATTTGGTTCAGATTTAAGTTCACTTAGCAATATGGAAGAAATAAAATTAATGTTAATTTGTAAATCGTGTCTCCAACTATTAATTATTGCTATATTTGTACGGTGAATCGCATCCTTTACATACAGCGTCCGGTCAGTAATATGAGCTGTTGATAAACAAAAATTAAATTAAATTTAAGAAACGTTGTTTTTAAAATAAAAACATAACGTTTTTTAAATTAATGATATTACTGCTGTTATTATACAATTATATATTTTTTAATTGTAGTTATTACATTCTTATCTATTGAATTTTACTGAATACCTACCGAAAATTACAATTTGTTATATGATATTAAACAAAAGTTTCAATTTTCTTATATTAAATGTCGATATTCGATTCAAACAATTGAATTCTTCCCAAAATGAATATTGCTTTTGTCCCCACAAAGCTGCGTAATAAGGGACCAGTATAAACGCTAAAGGCTTTTGTGAGGATGTCGGACAAAGGGAACACGCAAGTAACAAAGTTCATGCTTTATTGCCATATTTAATGTATGACTGTTATATGAATTCAAAATATTTTTAAAACTGTTTAATGGCGAAGTTAGAAAGGGTTATAAATTCGATTTGCAATCAGTTTATAGTTAAAATTTCCTTCATTCATTACATTAAAGATTTTTTTTTATTAAACGATACAACAATCCGAAAAATCACTTTATTTTAGTGACAAAAGTTTGTGTTGTATTTTTACGAATTATTTTTCTAAAATATAATTCAAAGGCTTTTTTACCTTTAAACTTTGGTCTTAACGGGATAGTCAATATTAAAATTAATAGAATTATTTAAACTGTAAGATATTTTTCAAGTTAAAATCTTGAGAAAGACTTCTTAATATGTAACAAACTAAAAATCACATTTTTATATAAAAGAAGTCGTAATAATATATTTAAGTGTTTAAAACATTCTCACTTGGTATAACCGGTTTTGAGATATAAAGCTTGTTGACGGTGTTTAAAAGGCTGGTCAAACTACATTCAATTGAATTCATATTATTCTTAGCTATGATGTTATATCATAGATAAGTATTCGTATTTGATTTTTTATTATTATCATACCTTTTTTATAGGTACCTAGGTGGTAATTTTGTTGTATTGCATATTTAATATCATTAAAATGTCAGACATTTGGTTACACTCAGATATGATTGTAACCGTGATATTTGTGGGGTCGATCCCCACTCTGGTGTCTCGACATCAGGCGGAAAGTGGAGTTTTTTGACTCTACGATTTTAGGTCCTATCTGCTTATCCTGCTTAGCACAAAAACACATAATCTGATCAATTTCTTTATAATCTGAATAAAATTTTCTCAATTAATCACTTTACGAACAAGTTTAAAATTTATATTTAAAATGGATGATTTGTCATTGTATATCATAAGGATTCCCTAATCGCTAAGCCCCTCAAATGGCAAATACGTAATTCTCTGAATCGTGCTCTGCCTTTCTTGGAATTTAACTTTTTGTTGCTATACACGGACCTAGTATTGATTTTTTGTTCGGCCGAAAAGGTAGCTTCTGTATTCCCCAATTTACGCTTCTTATTCGAAGCCTACTTGAACAGCCTATAAGAATATCGTTCACCCATGTCTTTAGTTTTAAATGTTAATCGCTCAAACAGAAATAAAATAAAAGCTTTATTCAGTACTTCTTATCATCTAGACCTATTTTACTGTAATCATCAAAATAATTATCAGGCTAAACAACTAAATTACATGATAAGAAAAATAATACATAAAATTTTCGCAAATTACACGGCTTAAGATGTCGTTCAATCTTAATTCTTATTATCGTTATCTCGAAGCTGAGACAGCTTTGTTTACGAACACTTTGTCTTGGCATCACGTTCAACTTGCTACTGCGTACTTCTGAATAATATAGCGATAAAATCGATCTTATATCAAAACATCACCTGATCATGGCTTGTACTTGCTTATTTTCTATGATGTGATGATTTAATTCTGTAAAAATTTAGATATGTTCCTATTTATTCTAAACAATTTACCAAACAATGAGAGTCTCTACGCAAAATTGGTAGTACAAATTTTACATTCAGTAATTTCAGTATTGAGAAATAAGCTAAATAAGGAATTATTTGCACTATCATTCTTCTGTGTTATAAAAAAAATGTTTACTTCAATTTAAGCACTTCTACGATAACCAGCAAAACAGTTCCAAAAAAGCTACAGGCACTTACAATAATATAATATAATCAGATGTTATGTTATTGTCGGTCACGTAGGCCAAAGAGCGAGAGATACGTTTGAGTGAGGAGCTCGGGGAACAGATGACGCTAGAGTGAGACAGGTATATGGGCCAACAAAGATGGCGACGCCGGTAGCCGGTCGAACTGGTTACCACGTGCTCTACGCCGCACAATGTTTGTCAACAAACGCCCTGTGAAGGTCACCGAAGGGTTGGCAAGACAAAGGACTCGTTGCATAATTCCATAAACAGTAGGACTTTTTTTTGCTAAACGGTATATTGTATTTGTAAAAAGGAAATTACTATAGATTTTTTTTTGTTTGGTAAAAAATGTTCTTAGGTACTTTTGTTTCCAGCCCGGTGACGCTGTGAAGACCAATCCAGGTCAACTGCATTAAGTCCATTCGAAAAAAAAAAGTATTTTTGTATGTTGCATTAATTACTTCTACTATTACTATAAAATATAACAAATCATCTGCTTAATATTAATTAAATTCTTATTTCTACGAGCAATTTGTTTTCATAGTGTTGGCACAGGCAGATGAAAATTTAAAACGCTTAATTTTTGAAGCCCCGCGATTACGTGCTTCGGGCGTATCCAAGATGATGCAATGGCTCGCAAATTGTAAACAATCTTTGAAAACATATTCACGTGTTTCAAAGGGAATTGTAGAATTAGTGTGGTGAGCTTGATTACTTCTTTCTTTTACTTTTTGAGGTTACCCGAGAACATCTGGCTTCTATATGCGTACCATAAAGCCATGAATGCCGTGCTACACATCGATGGATAAGAAAAAATAAACGAAAAAAAATGTAAACACGTCAGCGGTGTGAGCGAGCGCGCATGCGCAGACCAAAGGCCCCAACGACGCACTACACCGCGGGGCGAGGGGCAGCGCGGGGGGGCGAGGGGCAGAGCGCGCGGGGAGGGGGGCTCGTACGATGTGCGCCGTGCTGAGTTCAACCGGCGATTCTTCAGTTGGATTTTAGAACATCGAACGGGCGGGCGTGTGTAGGATGGATCGCTAACAACACCAGTAGTTTTTTTTTTCATTCCGCCTTCTAACAGTGTTTGTTTATTACCTTCCGGCACACTTTCCGTAAATCCTTCTCGACGGTGGTGCTTATTATTTCTTTAGTTTTTTCGGCGTTTGTTTTTATATTTTCTTAAGCGCCGTTCCGATTTCACGTCGAGAAGGCGGCCGCACAAGTTTGAAAGCGGCTTTTTGAGAGTAGTAACACCTACTCATATTTTGTTATCGTTATAAGAACACATCAGGCAACAATCAGAATGGTGAAGAAGATATCAGAAGAGAGTGTAGACAGCGGTAAGTGCATTTTGTACTGACTTTTAAATTAACATTGAAATCATCTATCTCTACATACCGGCTTATTTGACTGCGTAAATAATGTAACGGTTTGTGCTAATGTTTTTGGTTATGCAAGAGTAAGCTATAGCTATTTAATATTTTTTTACGGTAGCAAATTAATATTATAATCATACAGTAAAGGTGTAGATAATTTTTAATATGTATACACAAAAGTTACAATTGCTGACAAATTACTATTATTAAATAGTATTATTCAGTATTTGTGTTTAATATTATCCATTATAATATTGAAGGTAATATAAAAATTTTCTATTACAATAGACCCATTTATTTATCTGTAATTTTTATAATAAGACGACCTTTAAGAGGTTGATGATTATTGAGAATGCCCCAGTTACAAAGTGTCTATCAGACCTTGTTGCATCATGATAATATGAGTAGTCTTGTATAAATAATAAATATTCATATGTAACACATACATAATGATTATACATACATATATAATCACCATATATTTTTAAAATGTCGAAAAATAGTCGATTTATAAATATTAATTTTATTCCTTATCTGTTTATTTCCAGTTCATATAGGATTCGGTAGTTACGTAAATTGATACCGACAATCAAGTATAATAATTTAAAATAATAATCTTCAGAACGTTATCTCAATCACGTGTTGTTAACATTTTAAAACACTACTATATATTGTATTATCATATCGATAAGACATCTTAAAGATTTATGTAAAAAGAAAAAAAAATAACAAATAATTTTCGTATTTTTAAATGAAAATAAAACTAAAATTACATGTTATAATAAGAAAGTTTCATTGCATTGTTATAAATGACTAATGATCCACTATTGTTAACAATTGCACAGTATTTGCATCAGAACTGACCAAGCTTAACAATAAATACCCTTCGGCGTTGGTTTGTAGACGATTGACGTGACGGTAAAACTTCAATTATTTCTCTTTTGTTTTACAAATATCATTGTTTATAACAAAATGTCATTGAACTAAGGAATTATTAGATATGATTTATCCATTATATTTTATTATTGTCCAATCATTTAATATATTTTTTATTATAGATATTTCGTTTAAAAACAATTTCGCACTTCACTCACTTCGCACGTAATAATGAACAATTGAAAATAATAGAAGTGAATACAGTACGTGTTTATTAGATCTTTTATTCAATATATTTTAGAATATTATATTGTATTGCACATATCACACGATGTTCTTATGTTTGAGTTCCTTGGCTAATAATAAGTAAATAAGTTAATAACTTATGGATTAATATGTAGCGATGAGATTTAGATAAGATGTAAAGACAAAAAAGAAAGACATGTAATTAGGCTTTCAGTCTTAAAATCATGTAGATTTATGAAGACAAAAATAAAATCAATGCATAAATTGATGTAATTTAAAATCCAGCACTAGTGACTACACAATATTGTTATGAATACTTAATAAATACCTACGCGGAGGTTCTCCTCAAGATGTATGGAATTTAAAACTAAATCTTATAAATAATTTTGCTTTATGAAAGTAAAATAAAAATGCTTATTGAAAATTTGTACATTCGAATGACCTACTGAGAGGACGTTTACTTGTAATTAATTATATACATATTTGTGTCTACAATTTCGTGAAATTTAAAACTTTTAATATTTCGTAACCATTATCAATTTACTGTCTGACCTGTAATAATAAATAGATAATTTATATCTTCTAGTTTATATCTATTTACTATTCTATACAAGTTAAAAATAAACATGTAGACTAGGTATATTTTTAGTTTTTATTCTATTATTAACCAATTGAACACCACAATTATAAAAGCTATTTCTATGATTCCCACGACTAAATTGCTCGATCGGCGTGTAAAGTTTCCTTTTTTTTTTATTATTTAAGAATGCTTTAACGATTAAATGCAATTTCTTCGTTATTCACGCTTTTATTCCAACATGGCCGCTGAAGCGCGACGCCCCACAGCGTTCATTGCCAAGGTCACCTAACATGAAACTGCGCAACGACTGTATAATATACAGCCTAGGTACATAGTCATGGTACCTATATGCACAAAAACGAAATAACCTGTGTCACTGATATTTTTAGATTTCGACAAGAACATGCTATATCTTATTTTCTTAGGTATGTAGGTATAAGTACATTATTATGCATAATAATTAACATGAAAACAGGTTGTGTGGCGTTTCTCATTATCCATTAAATATGTTTTAATTTTAGCCTCTTGATATGTTTCCGTAAAGTTGACATTTTTATTTGCATATTAACTTTTAACCTTTTTCTACATCGTTTTTTTTGCTACATTTTATATATACTACATATATGTATATGCCTAGCAATTAAATAGATAATGATTTACACTGGGAAAGTTATTTTTGTGGTATTACCACATCGCTCTCATATCTTATTAAGATTTAAGCGGCGCCTATATAGATAACCTAGTGTTTCATTGCTCCATTCTTTACTTTAGAGCGACAATAAATGTTAATTAATCATAAACTTTGCCAGGCTTCATTAAAATTGACTCACGTGTATAAACTGCATAGCAATCAAAATTGACCTTGGCCGTGACTGATTTTATAGCAAATCTAGCGTAATATCAGATAGCTGTTCTCCCTTGATTGCCTGTGCGGAATGTATAGCGCATACACAATGTATTGTTTTTTTTCTTCTAATAAGATACTTAAATGAACACTCTTTATTACACATAGCAACTGTTTAATAAATACTCAAAAGATTTAAGCTAACTATTAACCAAGACCTTGACCGACAATGATTTGCAACTTTTTTGATTCATTAAGAATTTTCCAGAATATATAAGTACACGCTTACATACAATGAAAAGTCATATTATTATTTCTTATAAAATACAATGTCTAAAATAACAACGGTAGTAATTTATAGAAAATGAAAATACAAACATGAGATAAAGTGAACATTTATTTATTAGTATTAGTAACTTTATTGGATTATTTATTAGGGAACACGTCTATACCTACTGCACGTGTTGTATAAAACAGTACTCACATCGTGAACTTATGTCACCTCTACTTTTCCATAGAGGAGGTCGTTTATATAAGCGTCGCTGGTTAAGGGGCTGAATCTGACCAGTGAAAGCAGTTTTTGTAAATTGCAGAAATAGCATTGCCCTCATCAAGATTTCACTCGGATAACTATCTGGTTTAGTTTAGTGACAGTGCCAGGCCCAGTTGGCAATTTATTCAACGCTGCTATGCATTTAGTTTGATCTACCAAGTCGACTTTGATCTTTTAGAACGAAGAAATTATTTAAAGTGGTCCGCCGTTGTGGTTCAGTTCGAACAAGTTTGATTTAGGATGATGGTTGCGAGTTAATTCCTATATAGAAAAAGTTACGTCTTGAATATGGCAATTCTACGAAAAAACTTCACGCTTTTCCTGAATAACAGAGTAGGTAGAGAGAATTTAGTGTCAAGACAGTTGGCTCTCCACAATTCGGCTGGATTCGAGACATTGCGTGTTGAGTGCCGGAACCCAACGCCATGCTTCACCAAACTCAACTCAAATCAACAAAAAATAACTTTAAAATAACAAAAAATCGACCAACAGAGTCATAGATCAGTAGGTTCACTAACAACGGCTTTCCAAATACGTTCGAATATGATTAAAATTCATAAAAATCACATTTTTATTTTTATTTAAACAGCTGTAACGTAAATATTTATCTCATGGTCTTTTCGTACAAAATACCTATTCATTTCTTATAATACTTGCTAAAACAATATTGGATCATATATTTTTTTGTCGTGCCATATATAAATGTAGGAAATGTGAGTGGAATTATATTATCTATACACTCTTTCACCTTCAAAAACGAATTTTGCTTATAACCGATTTCTCTGTTACTAACAGCGATTACTATAAAATCAATTTAACTTATATGATGTTAATTTAACTATAAATAATAATTATAATTATTGGAAGGGCCATGTAATTAGAAAGTGGTTTGGTTTCCATGCTGCTAGCTCGAGGGTATAAAAATATTGAGTTCTTTATTCAAATGATAGATCATGACCAAGATTGAAACCGACAAGTATATTAGAAAGTGGGAACTTTACTGAGCGTTAGCAGTAGGACGTGTTGTGAAAATTTTACTTTGCAACTTATCATAAGGCCAGTCGTGGCGTAGGGTCACAAGCGTGTGCCATTGTAAATGTGACAGATTGTGGGTTCGATTCCCACATGAAAGTAAATATTTAATATTTTCATTTCTTCGCTTTGGTAACGATGTAAAGCGCGATGTTGAGTTCCTCCACTTAACACGCAATGCCTCCAGAATTCGACAGAAAGTGGGAAACGGAAATATCTTAATGAGAACGGAGTGTCCTGACAGTAGGTTCCCTCTCCTTACCTTGCTATGTGTGGAATACATGTGATAATTGTTTTTATTACCTGACCCTAGAAGTCGAATCATATTTAACTGGGCTATAAAGCCCAATCACACGTAAAAATGAATAGTGTACGTCAAATTTACGTAGATTAGACTTCTAAAGCAAATAAAAAAATCGTAAAAAATATGGAATCGTAAATTTTAAGTGTAGTTAATAACTCGCATCGTGTATTGCTTCTAACATAATGTATCACGTGAGGAGTCCATTGATATAAATTGTTTCAATAAACGAAATGAACAAGGATTGCTACTTGAGAATGAAATTCATTCAATGAATGAATATCTTTTAGTTTATATACGGCACTTGAGATAAAAATAAATACAGAATCATTTTTAATGCAATAAAAATATAATAAATACAGTATGGTGCAGTGAAACAGCGTCTATTGGTTGCGAGTTCGATCCTCACTCGGGAAAATGAGTTATATTTTTTCCTTGCTCTGGTTAATAAACAGAAAATGCGGCGTTAAATGCTGCCACTCAACTCAAACTCAATTAAGTAAAATTTTCGACTGCTTCATACAGGATACAGCGAGAAGCAAAAAAATACTATAAATGTGTGTTCAGTTACATTAAAACGAGACGTAGGCGGCTTTTAAAATCTAGGTTTCCGTATCACGTCTCGATGATGAACATTTAATGAATCATTTATTAATGAGCTATATCCAAATAAATATAATTTTATGACATCCTTTAGTCAAATGTTTATAAACATGTCCACCATGTTATGTGGTCACACAAACGGGAAGTGTCCATGTAAAAACATGCGATTGTCAGAGTGGGTGTGCCTCCAGATTGTAACAATCGCCATTTTAATGCGCATTTGCTATATATCCTGTGTTCTGTGAACAATTGTGTTGCTATAGCTTTATTACCGTGAAACAAAAACGTGGCTTATTCGATTAAACCCATTTTGTAGGCATTAGACATATGCTTGCTACTTTCTGGTCCGAGGTCACAGTGTGTAATTAAAAACGTCAATATAGATCTCGTAATCTCTATATATAATAAGACATAAGACAGTAAAAATATTTTGTCTGTACATTTAGTAATTTTGACTGAAATGGATAGAGGGATACTTAAAAAGACTAATAGAAAGCAAAAAGATTTTTTTTGAATTTCTTGTCTGTCTGTCTGTCTGTCTGTCTGTCTGTCTGTCTGTCGACATATTGTTGTCCGCATTTTTCTCTGAAACTACTGAACCGATTTACTTGAAAATTTCACCAATTGCTTTGTTTTAACTCAATTTAGGTTCTAAAGTTTGGTTCATCAAAATCGGTTCAATAAAAAAAAAGTTATCGTCATTTGAATGAACTCAAGGCATTAGCTTGCCAGCGAAGCCCTGGCTAAAGAATGACATTCGAAACGTCTTGATTATATGACTGTTGATAAAAATATATATTTTTGAAGCACTATTATACAATATTTTTTACAATAAAGTAAACAAGGCCAGTCGTGGCGCAGCGGCAAGAAGTGTGACTGTAAAACCAGCTGGTTGTGGGTTCGATCCCCACTCGAGGAGATGAAATATTAACTTAAATTTATATTTTCATTTCTTCGTTCTGGTGGCGAGGTTAAGCGCGGCGTTGAGTTCTGCCACTCAACAAGCAATGCCTCCAGAATTCGGCAGAAAGTGGGGAACGGAGTGCCTTAACACTAGGTTCCCTCTGCCTACCCTGCTATGTGCGGGATACAGCGTGAAGCTGATTTATTTATTTTAAGTAAACAAAATTGAATTGTTAGTAGAGATTACCTTCATAAATCGTAACAGTAAAGTTTAAATCGTAATTAATTCAACACAGAGATAAAGAACGATTTGATCTTCAAAGAAATATCAAGTAAATACATAGATTTTTTGGTTCGTTCGTTCGTTTGAAATAAATCTATATAAAAATGCCTAAAAACATCCTTTCTACGTGTACTCTGTAATAACTACATATTTACCAATTATTCATTTATCTAATAATATGCAAACAGGAGTTAATATGCAAACATTACAGTTATTTTACAAAGAATATTATGAACCCTTAACCAAATTAAAAATTTTACATTTAAGACTGTTTCTGAAGCAGTACAATTATTAAGTGACATCAGCACATTTAACAGAGCTTTAAAAAACATAACATAGGTAAAAAGAACGTAATGTTACAAATATATATATATATATATGTATATATATAATAAATAATTAGCTTTATGTATATTTTATGAATATCAAATATCGACATTGGTCATATTTTTTAGTTCGAAACAATCAAAAATTCTTACAGAAGTTACGATAATGTCGTAAAAAAATCATAATAGAATATTACAGATTAAAGTAACAAAAAATCATATTAGAAGTCATTATAGTTGTCTTTATATTATATATGTTGTTGTATGTTGTCTTTATATTTGTTTGTCATTCTATTATAGAGTGTGAGGCCAGTCGTGGCGCAGCGGCACGAGGTGTGACTGCAAAACCGACTGGTTGTGGGTTCGATCCCCACTCGAGGAGATGAAATATTTACTTAAATTTATATTTCCATTTCTTCGCTCTGATGTCGAGGTTAAGCGCGGCGTTGAGTTCTGCCACTCAACACGCAATGCCTCCAGAATTCAGCAGAAAGTGAGGAACGGAGTGTCTTAACACTAGGTTCCCTCTGCCTACCCTGCTGTGTGCGGGATACAGCGTGAAGCTGATTTATTTATTTATTTTATTTTATTATAGTTGTCAATCAATTCTGCTTAAATCAATAATCATGTATTTTAAGCGGGCGAAGCCGTGGGCGGGCCGCTAGTCTATTAATAATTAATAAATATTATTTTATTATTTGTATGTTTGGATAATGAACAATGCGTAAAAACATATGTTTTATACAAATAGATAGTTTAAAAATACGAAATCAGTTGAACAATGTATGATGTGTTCTTATGCGGGACACATAAATGTTAGTTTCCAACGTAGACGCTTGTCTTTAATCAGTAACAATAAGGAAGTTAATCTGAATAATTAGTTTACGGAACTCGTCACCAAGCCTTAGGTCACTGCTACATAAAACAAAGCGATACAGACTACATAATAAAAGCTGTGTTTTTAAGATAAGTAAATAATAACCTTATTTTAGAATTCGTAAAGTTTATATTAGTTTCCGGATTTTTTTACATTAACATGGAACTTATAGAAAATGCACATAATAAAATATAAGCGATCGTCTTATCGTAGTAGGATTCATAGACCTCGGTGGAAGCGATCGCGTAACGTGGGCGCATACGCAGCGCTGGGCGCGGCCATGTAGGTCGTTGAACCGGCTTTGTTTGCCAACTCGGCTGCACTCTTGTCTCCCGTGCCGTCCGAACGGCGTTGTATCGACGAGAGTGTGCCTAAAAATGCAAAGGGCCGATCACCGCCGCCGTTGCCGCTCGTTAGAATATAGATTTTTGATATTCAACCGACGAACGGTGAAACCGATTTGTTACAATGGCAGAAAGCGTAGTGAGAGCTGTAGCTGCGGGTCACTTATTGTTTTCAATGTTTAACTTATCTCCAAAGAGAAATTTTGTTTGATGGATGTTTATTTGCTCTGCATATCGAAATTTCGAGAAACTTGATACTGGAGCCTTACACAATGGTGTGTGTATACAAAACATGCAGAAAACGCCTTCTCCTTGGCATTCGGTTATGTGTGGACGGATGTGAAAGCTGTATTAGTTTAGTTACTTGTCGGTAGCTTATTGGTCCAGATTAGATAAGGTCGAATGGCGCTTGGTATACATACTTAGTTTAACCGGTGAGCACGTCTTCTTTAATAAGCTAAATCTCGTCTATATTAATTAACCAAAGACATTTTGCAATCGCTCTTCTTTACGCAGTTGACCTCGTAACATTTTCAAATTATTGTTTCGGCCTCAAATTGAGGATTAAACTCGATTGCCAGTGATATAGTATCTGTGGATATATCTTGTCAATATTATATGACAGATAAGTCCTTTGTGACAGCAAATTTTAATATTATAATGTGATTTCGCGTAAGATTAGATGCACACTGAAAAAAATACATAAAAATGTCTTTTTACTATCTCGAAAATCGAATCAGAAATATAGATTCTGTAATTTCTTAGTGTTAAATATTATCAAAAATAAAGAATTGAAGGTGACTTAGGTAACAATTATAAGTTTATTTCTTTATTTTTAACATACATTTATTTAATTTTTTTGTCATATTTTGTTGTGCAGGCGTCGGCCGCGGCAGTAGTCAGTCGGGTAGCGAGCGCGAGTCGGACGAGATACCGCGCGGGCCCGAGGCGTCCGCGCCGGTGCCCATACCCGACAGCGAGGAGCTGCAGCGACGCAAGGAGGAGGCGCGCAGGAAACGCCGCAGGAAGAAGCGCTCCGGCAGCTCAGTGGTCACGTCATGTTTTCAAGGTCAGTATTTATTAGTTTTTACTTCCTGGTTCACAATGTAACCAATATGTAGTAAAGGAAACATGTAAACAAAGAAAGAGACACTCTGTTCTCTATTTTCCGACTGAATTGCAGACCAAGAGGAGAGACCGCACATTGCCATACTTTGTTTTACTGGACGGTAAAAATGGTAATATTTATTTGGCACAGAGGGGTTTTCGGGTTAATGCATGAAGCAAAAACAAAAATAACGTTTCAGGGCATATCAACAAAATTAAATATTCATTCAAGGCATTTTTCAATGAAATACAATATATTAATGTGCAAAACAGTACCACTATGATAAAATGGCAGTTCGTGCATAAGCGATAACACTAATGTGGTACATTCCACTATCACGTTGTGTATATAAGGTTGGCTAGGAGAGAATGCTCTTTAGCGTTAGGCCATTGTACATTTTTTTTTGTAATTGTTTGCAATAAAGGATATATAAATAAATAAATAACTATATTTATAAATCGCCTACTAATAATTGCGTTTACCGAGATAATAAATTCTCTCAAGCGGCCACAGGTTAATGAAAAACTTGAATATATATTTTCATGTTTTATGTATATCTCACTCGTTCAATTAACAATTATGCTATTTTAATATTTAATAGCATTTAATAATTATTTCTTTAATATAGGTAGTAGTTTATTGCGTTTTCTTTAGTACTTGCTATAATTTAATATATATGATTTTAATAAATAAAATTAATCATAAATCTGCTTCACGCTGTATCCCGCACACAGCAGGGTAGGCAGAGGGAACGTTAGTGTTGAGACACTTCCTTCCCCACTTTCTGCCGAAATCTGGAGGCTTTGCGTGTTGAGTGGCAGAACTCAACGCCGCGCTTAACCTCGACACCAGAGCGAAGAAATGGAAATATAAATTTAAGTAAATATTTCATCTATGCTTTTAATATAAAGATAAAGTTAGCTAGGGGCCGTCTATTAATCACGTGATGTTTTTAACCAGAGGAAGAGGAAGGGCCCCTTGGTGGCATCTGGTTAGGTTTAATACTTAAGGTTACATACTTCAAGGTTTACACATTTGCTGGGTTCTAATCTTTATATAATTTAATTATATACAAAGAGCATCATCATGTAAAATAAGCAATATTCTTTTTAGATGCATGTATGTAAATATACGAATATATACAAATTACAAAACGTGCACCGCAACTGCACGTCTGCATTTGAACGGCTTCAGCAGTATGCAAACTAAAACTGTACAAATAAAATCCCCTTAGGCATTAGTGACGCAAGTATATTGTTAGAACTCGTGTATAAATAATACTTCCTAGGTCCCTTGGTTATTTTATTTAATTACATAAATTATTTCTTTTAATTTCCTCGCTTTGGTTGGAAATGTCTCAAAAATTGGCTTGAAACTACTTAATTTCATAAACATTTTATTCTTATTGGATAAAGAGAAAAATCAAGCCAGATTTTTGTTACCTATACATAAAAAATCTATCTACAAGTCTCACATGACTCTTGTAAATGCGATGATTAGGAACTATTTTGAACATTAACAATCTCGTTTAAATTAGACGCATCATATTAACATTAATATATACTGTATCTTATAATTGAGCGCGTAATTTTTTTTTCCAGACCTATACAAGCTAACAGGAGAAGTACTGGGCGAGGGCGCATACGCCTCGGTACAGACGTGTGTAAACATCTACACGGGCCAGGAGTTCGCAGTGAAGATCATAGACAAAGTGCCGGGGCACGCCCGCGCCCGGGTGTTCCGCGAAGTGGAGACGTTCCACTACTGCCAGGGACACCCGAATATAATCCAGCTCATTGAATTCTTTGAGGACACGGACAAGTTCTATCTTGTCTTTGAGAAGGTTGGTTTATATTTATACAACACTATCATTATATTGTGTAATTTATTGACTATGACTTTGCTTCGGATTGTCTTTTGGGAAAATAATGAATGATTATATCTAAGAATTTCCCGTGTAGTTAGTAACGCAGTGTTAAGTTCCGCTACCTAATTTTATCTTTTAAAAAGTGGAGGATGGATAGGTCTGATGAACTGGGATGTTCTTTGCTTAGCCGCGCTGTTTTTATATCTATTTTATTATAATGAAGTTCACTCACATAAATATTACATCGTTTACGTATATAATATCGTATATATCGTAAAAAAAGGCAATAACATAAATAAACAATGGTTGACGCATCAAAAACAATAAATGACAACAAATAAGAATGCTTAATATTACTTTTGGATAGGTATGACTCGACAATTTCAGTAAACACAGAGGAATGCTTTTGTAACAAATGTGAATATACCTAAATATACTATTATCATATGCAAATTGAATTTTCAATCAAATACAATGTATTGTTTCACAAATATCTCGTTTTCATGCTAATATTTTAACAATGACATGTGTTTTATTTGTTCTTTTTTTATTTCTTCTAGACTCTTCCATTACGTGTATAGTTAATCTGTTAATTTAATGCTGTTATTGTTAATGTAATTTTGTTAAGTAAATTATATGAAATAATCTATTTTATGTAATATGTCTTAACATAAGAGGCGGCTTATAAAGTGACTAAATAAATCTTATTAGTACTTCAATGCCTTATAAGCTGTTGGCTATTCATTTACATTTAGTTACAGTTTGATTTATGACTAGCTGCGACTATTTTTACAATGACTCACAGAATAAGAATTAAAGTAATTATTGTTTTATAATTTCATGTCGTTGAAGTTGTTATAATAGTAAATTTAGGGGGATTTTACAATAATGGCAACCCTTTTTTAAATTAGGGAACAGCTGCAATGTCGTGACTTTTGTATATTGTTATAATATTTTCTTTGCTAGTTAGAAGTTGTTTTGTAATGAATGCCAAAGGATATATTAATGTATTGTACTTGTAGTAATAGAAGCAAGAAAGGACACAGAAAATATTTAAATTAAATAATTACAGATATTGATTAATAGGCCATATATTTTTTTTCAAAATTTATAATCAATTAATTAATTTACAACATTTTTTCCCATAAATACATGATATTTAAACCAATGAAGCATTGAATCAGGTTAAGGTAGGCGAGAGAAGCCTGTTTGCGCCGACCTAAGCGTAGTGCTAAGCGTCTCACAAGGTCAGAATTAGAACTGTTCTTAACATAATACTAATAAACCTACCTATCGTACAAAGTGTAAACGTGTCTAGAACAAGATACATTCAGTTTTTTCTATTTTTACATATTAAAAATGTTTTTGAGTTAGGTAAAAATAATCTAGTGTTGTAAATATGCAGTTTTTTAGTTTTAATTTAATTTTAATCATTTATTAGGGATTGTAAATTATTTAGACAATATTGCTTGTAAGAGTCGTCAGTTTAGCTTTTACACATAGTTTACTATATTAGTTAAGGTTTACATTTTCCTTTAAAATGGTTGTCAAACATAGTATTCTTGTCTACGACTAATTCTATCTAGTATTTTTGTCTACCCAATGTGGGACATGTCTAAATATATTTTATTTAGGCTGTACAAAATAAACTTTGTAAAACGAAGCTTATTTAAATATATTTTTGGACACAACGCAGAGTTCTGACTGTTTTGATGTTCTATTTCGACCCGATCTATAGATATATCCGAGGCGTTGAAATAACCGGTACATCTTTCACGCATCTATGAAATTAAATATATTTTCATTTATAGCTTTGAAACATGGAAATATAATTATGTATATTATTCTGATACAATTACGAAACTTGTAATAAACATTTACGATTCTTTTAAACAATTACTTAATAATATGATTATTTTTATCTTCATTACCTGCTATACAAACTGGATATTCAGTGACACTCCATTCTCTACTTTTCGCCTATTGCCTACGCGACATAAACGTACTCTGTGGTAGGATCTTAACGCCGCGGTACTAACGGATACCGAGGATAACAAAATTATAAAAAAATACTTAGATTTTTATTGCTTCATGCTGTATTTCCGCCGAATTTTCAAAATGAGTTGAGCGGCGGAACAAAACACCGCGCTGGTTGTTGTTACCGTATCGACGAGATAAAAATATTAAATAATTAATTTTCTCCGAGTGGGAATCGAACCAACAACCGTCGCATGGGCACACGCTGTGATACTGCGCCTCAACGTTCTTTTTACTAGTATAAAAAAATTAAATTATAACCTAGTTAAAACCCTTACAGATCAACGGCGGCCAGCTCCTATCAAGGATACAGGAGCACCACTACTTTTCCGAGCCGCAAGCGGCAGAGATAGTGCGCGAGATCGCCAACGCCCTGCACTTCCTTCACGGGAAGGGCGTCGCGCACCGCGACCTCAAGCCCGAGAACATTCTGTGCGTCAACCGCGACAGTCTCTGCCCGGTCAAGATTTGTGATTTCGATCTAGGAAGCGGCATCAGCTTTACGTCCAGCCTCGCCAGCCCGTTGGCGACGCCGCAGCTCATGACGCCGGTGAGAATTTGTTTTGTTATGTAATTTAATTCTTAGATATTTAAGGTTAATTTATTTATAAATGTAAATATTAAGTTCTAGTGCATAGATGCCTTAGTTGCTAATTCGACTGATAATAATACTGACTGGCCGAATCCCTTTCTAAGAAATAATCATATACAGAGAAAACAAAAGGTTACTTTTGTGTGCCTACCCCGTTTTACTTCAATATATATTTAAAAAAAAATTAGTAGTTTTCACTTAGATTTCTCAAACGATACCGTTAATATTAAACATTTTTTTTGTAATTTTCAACAGGTGGGCAGCGCAGAGTTCATGGCGCCCGAGGTGGTGTCGCTGTTCGCGGGCTCGGCCGCCACGCACTACGACAAGCGCTGCGACCTGTGGTCGCTGGGCGTCATCGCCTACATCCTGCTGTGCGGGTACCCACCCTTCCGCGCCGACTGCGGCGCCGACTGCGGCTGGGAGAGGGGCGACAACTGTAGAGCCTGCCAGGACCTACTCTTCACTTCTATACAGGTTTGTGTCAACATCTCCAGTTATATATGTATGGGTTTTTACAATATATTTGTTTTATATGTAATACGACAGCAATATCTGTCATATGAATTATTGAAATTAAAAATAAGACAAGTATCTCACAAATGTCGTAATTAACTATACAAATTGTCATCTTGAATATAATTACAACAATTTAATCCGTCAACAGGAAGGCCGCTACTCCTTCCCACAAGAGGAGTGGTCTCATATTTCCACCGAAGCCAAGGAACTTATCGCCCAGCTGCTAGTACGTGAAGCATCACACCGTATTAGCGCTGAACGAGTGCTGCAGCACCCCTGGCTGAGACGAGCGGACGCTAATGCGACCAAAGTCAACTACCCACCTTTGCATACACCACATAATATTAAACGGTATGGACTTTCTATTTTTGAAACACTTGTTAGTTTACTTGATGTACTTTAAAATATGGTCGACCAGTCATGGCCGCTCTAAAGTAAGTAAGATGGCTGCATAGATTTGTTTTGAGTAAACACTGTGCAAAACTTCAAAAAAAATTAAATTCAGGGCAGACAAGACTCATTGAGGGTCAACTGTATAAATGTAAGAAAATCTGTCAAAACTATTTTTAGTTTTGAAGTATTGATTTAGTATTAAAAGGTCTACCTTGATAAGCATACAGCATATTATAACATTGTAATAGCTTATCTATTTCATAGGTTAAGTTAAAGTGCATCTAATAATTAACTTTACAATCAATTTACTTTGTATTTGATAAATATTAATTAAAGCAACAGCAATTAAAATGTATTCCTAACCTCGTAATATATATTTGTCAACAGCAATATGTCAGCTCGTAACTTATCCAACTTCGCGGAATCGGCCATGGCGGTCAACCGGGTGATACAGCAGCACTTCTCAATGAACTACTCGTACATGGACCGCATCGAGCAACCGCCGGCCGCGCTTCGAACGAGCAAGTCGTGCCGTATACCCGAGGACGACGACGCTCCCCTAGGCCTATCACCGCCCACCGACTCGGAACTACTGCGTAGACGTATGCAGAACGGTGTTAAGCCGCCACCGCTGCCTGTGCATTAACTTATCCTATCTAAATCCTCATCAAAAAAAAGTAAAAATCCTTCTCCTCTATCCCCTTTCCTTCATATCCATTTCTGATACGGTATCGATCGAGATAACGAATTAGTTGATATGACGCCAGGACCCTGGTAGTGATCACGACGGCAGAATGCAATAACCTCCCTCCCCAGTCAGTGATCACAGTAGACGGACGGACAGCGGAGCAGTGTGCCCTGACACCCGCCGTGCGGCCGTGCCGCAGTACGCAGTACAACTGGACCTACCTCCATGTGATAGCCTTCGGTTGCAGCCACTCCAGTGATATACACGTACGCCGTGCACCGTAGACGGTACTTAGAGCTGTAACACTTTTATTTTGAGCCTTTTAAAGATATATTTTTTATGAATAAATAAAAACGACTGAATAGTTTTTATCGATGTGTAGAGTATTTGTGAGTTTATGTTGTAGGCGGCCGCCACTGTGGTCACGCCGTCGAGACCGACGCCGGTCGATAAAATCGTATTATATTATTGAGATAGTTGTGCTGATCTACATACTTTATTATAAACTACAAAACAGAGTAAAAATATTATTATAATTTTTTTTTTGGATTTATAAAATCCGATTGTTTAAAATTGAGCTTATTTGTGTGATTGCCTTTTGTTCGTGGCCTATCCTTTGCAATAAAAAACAAACTTTTTTGTTACTTTCGATAGAGTTTTCGGATACTAGTCTGTTTATGTGATTGTTTTTGCATTTTTTGCACCGACGACGGAAAACCACATCTCATTAATTAAGAATGAATCAAGTTAAGATTTATATGAAAGTTGAGGGATGGTATGTGACATTTTCGCTGAGAGGTTCGAGTGTAAGGGTGTATGCGCATAATTACAAAATAAGAATTAAATTCGCTTTGTACTGTCTTGTGTGTAAAGAAAGGGCACTAGTGAACTGAATTGTATGAAATGTCATATATTTTTGACCTGAACTGCGTTGGTTAAGTGTTGCATGGAGTTCCATGGAACTGCCATAAAATTGTGATCAGTTTGAATACTTTTATATTGCTGAAGAATGAAATGTTATAATAATGTTAAGTGTAGACTTGCTAGAGTATAACCCTGCGAAACGTTGATTGGAAAGAGACTCGTCTACGCCACCCATCGGTTGTTATGGTACTTTATTTCACAAATGTTATACCTATAATTCATGTTAATTTCAAAGTCTTACTTTATTTTTGTATGGTCCCGGTGGCTTTATCCAATCAATTCTAAAATTATCGCAGCAAATTTCTTTGTTAAAATTTTGTTTTCGACCTAATCATTGATTTGAACTATCATTTGAAATACAGATGTTTGAATTTTGAAAATTTATTTTATTTAATAACCCATTCTCCTATAGTAATAAAGCTTAAAATTAACAAACTTACAAACACAATTTACTTATATACTTATTTTGTATGAAATATAAATAATCAAATATAAGTTTGTAATTATTTTTTCTATGAAATATATATGAATTTTTACTTTTCAGATTGTCTATATTTGTATTGTAAGATCTTACTTCGTCCTAAATTTTATAACTGTAGGTGTATAGCTACAGGAAGTACACAATAAGTTTTGATTACGTGGCGAATTTCATACAAATTGAATCAAAAACGATACATAAATGTTCATACCTTTTGACTGCGTTGTATTAGAAGCTTAAATTCTGTGATCCAAAGAACTGTAAACCTGAATATCTGGTATTCATTCTAGATTGATAACTCAACGCGATTTCAAATAAAACGGTCTTGACAGACGGAAACGACGGACAACAAAGTGATCCTCCTATAAGGGTTCCGTTTTGTTTTTTCCTTTTGAGGTACGGGACCCTAAAAATGGATTAATTATTTTGTTTGGTGTTATTAAATAAATCGTAAGCAAAAGCAAATCAAAACACTTAAAGTGTTTTGATTTGCTTTTGCTTAAAAAATTGTCATACTTAATAGAAAAAAAAATTGTTATTTCACATCTATATAGATAAACCGTAAGCAATTACGGTTGTGCGGTGTGCGGCGCACACACGAAGACGAAGTTTTTCCTTCATAATTTCCGATTTCGTAAAAATTCCGTAATAAAATATAGATATGCAACAACGCAATACTCCACAAATCTCAATCATTGCGAAATTAAAAGCACTACGTGCGGAGAATTCTACATCTCCGTCTATTTTATAACAATCTTGAGATTTTCTATCATCATACAAAGAATAATTTTCAAAAAACAAAACATTGAAAACTAAAGATTTAGCCAATTCATTAAAACATTTGTATAAAATAACTATTAGGAAGTAGCAATTGTAGTAGTAAATTGATAAAACTTTTAACCGACTTCTTCCGACTGTTTTTTTATGTTTGTTACCTCATAACTTTTGACTGGGTGATGTCTGAAGCTGGTGCATTCCGTGTAGTCCCATTTTAATTTGGTCCATTTCTAACAATGGTGATCATGAGAAAATCACATAAGTTTTAATTTTTTAAATTTGCATTAAATCCAACTAGCCGATTTTGATGATTCTATTTTTATTGGAAATTCAGAGATTTTTTAATGAATATTTATATGTATAGATATAGACAAACAGTATTTAATTATTTTTTCAGCTTTACGCTATATCTAATATCCCGTATATAGCAGAATATGCAGAGGGAATCTAGTGTTAAGACACTGCTTTTCCCAAATTCCGCGTAATCTTTAAGCCATCGCATATTGAGTTTCTAATTCAACGTCACTCTGCCTTATTAACAATGTGAAAAAATTAAAATATTTATAAATTATAATTAATTTCCCCGAGTGGTAACTAAACCCACGATCGACGCGTTCAAATTGTTCACACTTGTGCCACGTAAGTAATTAAAAAAAATGTTTGTATTAAAAAAAATACTATACGGTATTTAGGTAGGTAGTCAAGCGCAGTTTTTCCCGCGTAAACTCTTAATCTCGATCCTAAATCTTGAAATCTCGGTGTTATTAACATCATACAAATTTAAAGATTCAGCCAATTCAGTAAATCATTTGTATAAAATAGCTGTTATAGTAATTTATTACCAAATTTGTCGACCTAAGAACTTTAAATTGATATAACTTTTTTATTTATGAACCACCATTTTTATTTATGATAATAAAACAAAGCACTTATATTAACGGAAACTTGCCAGAATCCAATAATCATAACTGCATTTAAATCGCACAGATAAACAGATTGTTTAAAAAAAAATGTGTTGGGTTCTATTACATGAATAAAGGTCCTCAATAACATTTTTTCTTGTATATCTTCCATATACAGAAACATGTTTATTATAAGTATTTCTTAAAAAAATCACTATTCTTTTTACTGAATGTAATTAATAGTCTTATGTATGTATGTATATGAATATTTGTTTGTCTGTTGCGTTTTTGAGCAAAAGAATTGATTTATTTTAATAATCAATCGATTTGCTTCAATAAAATATTATTATATATTTGTCAACTAAAACTGTCTACTAACAGATAAACAGTATTAATTCAGATGTTTCTTAAAGAGATGACGATTAGATGACTTCAAATTTTATGATAATGGAACTTATTTAACACGTTCAACAACTAATTAAATAGAAATAGATAACGCAGTATTTTGTTATTTAAATAGTGTAGCTAGACTTCTATTAACTTCGACAAAATAAATAATAGCCGAGATACTGTCTTAACAAAAAACAATTGCAATTAATTTAATATAATAGAAAAAAAAGCAAGTATTCCATAGTTCCAAGCACTCAAGCTGCTTCAAATATCATGCAAACAAGCCTCTGCAGAGTTGATGACTGACTCAAGTAAGTAAATGGCGTATTAAAGTATATACCTTTAAATCTATCCACTAAACATTTACCTTAAAAAAAATGTAATGTGAAAATTCATGCATGTTTTCGAAAATGAAAAAATAATATTTAGAAAAGTTTCTGTAACCACCCAAATGACCTAGAATACAACTGAAACATCATGATATACAAAGACAAGATACGAAATGGTGAATAATGCGTAGTCATCTGCTGGGGAGGTTCCTTGCAACGCCTATTAATTATAACCCAATCAATCTGCTTATAGTCGAAGATTGATCTCAGATTTACTCAGAGAAAAAAAAACCACTAGTGTGGCAATAAATACTAGTACAATTAAAAATGCACACAATATTACTTTTGAATTTGGAATCTGTCTTTGTTTTACGATTGTCCATTGTGTTTTCTTATTTTCGCGCCAATATATTGTAAAATAATTTGTGATATTAAAATGGAGGGGATGAGAAACAGAACCAAATGGCTGTAATTAAATTACATAAAGTAGGCATGGAGCCAAATACAATTTTTAAAATCCTCCATTCACTTGGTATTAGTCAAATGTTTGTCAATCTGGTGTACACGCTATTGAGTATTGATAGGTACAACACAACAGTCGCGTATTTTAGAAGATTGCGTTCCTACATCATCTTCATCACTTGCAGCCTATTAGCGATGCACTGGTTCATTTCTACATCATAATTTTAAAAAGAATGGGGCGGTAAAATCAATAGAACTACTTAAGCGGTACGCAAAGGACCTCCCTTTTCTTTTTAAGAATGAGATATTTTTATAACTGAGCAATATTTTAACAAACAAAACAAAAGACTTTATTTATGCTGCAATCATAAAAAACCCATTTAGTCAACAAAGTACATACATAGTTTTTAAAATTGCAACGAAACGACGTTAGATATACTGCTTATTTTGGGTTATAATAATGTTGTAAACTGTGCATCAGATGGTGCATCGGACACTACGAAAGGTTTATCAATGCAGAGATGATTCATATTTAGGATATAATTTCATTAAGTACCATAATAAAGGGACTAACATTTTTTCCCCATTTTCCATCTATTTTAAAGGCATCGCGTGTTGAGTAGCGGAACTCAATGCTGCGCTTTTCCTTGACACCATAGCGATGAAATGAAAATATTAAATATTTTATTTCAAGCGGGAATAGAACCCACCACCTGTCGCGTTTACAGTAACAGTTTGTGACCCTGGGCCTGAATGACTTCTGTTAGTTGTAGTTCATTAGTAATATTGAAATGATTTAACTCGGTTTTTTTTCTCATACAGGTTTTGATATATTTTTTTATTTTTTCTATCCATTTTAGACTTAACACCTACGCATACAATTAAAGCTACTGAACAACTGCGTCAGAGAGAATATTGTCAAAATTGTATTGTGTAGTGTGTGGGGCCATATATTGAATATTGGCAATATAGTATTGACTATAATATTATATGTGTGCGGTCAGCCTTATGGACATTTGCCGAGGTTTAACGAACGTGTAAATGTAATATGACATATGTATAGATACAGTATAGACACCTCTTATTCTTTTTTTCTTATGAATTATTAAACCTAAGGTCGTAGGACAACTTGCTCAAAAAAAAAAAAGGAAAATAAAAATTATAAATAAATTTTAAGTAATAATGTATGACATAGTTTTAAATTATCTTAATATATCTTATATTTAAATAATCTTGACGTATATTTTAATCATTGCAATTACAAAACGCAGCTGACAGTCAAAAGTCAAAAATCAATCTTTGTCACCAGCAGAGGGCGCTTATATTCGCTCGGCCACGTAAGTCGGGGTCGTATTTTTCTTAAAAAAATTGTTTTACGTAGTAATTTTACTCTTTTGTGATAATATGTGAGAATGGTCTAGCTACACAAATTTGTGTGCAAAGTTTTTTGTGTTTTGACTTCGTCCCGCCAGCGGTAAGTCACACTGTACATTTGTCCTTCCGTCATTCTTAGTGAATTAGCATTAATTAAACATCCTTTTCGATATCAAGTTCACTATCACAATACAAATAATTCTTTACTATACCTTGATGTAGTGTTTACCTCTTGTAAAGTGTAAGTAAAATACTTGTTACTTTTACAGATTGACTAACCATGTCTCACATACCAAATCAATATAATAATGGTCCTGGCCAACCAAATTCACTTCCTGGGAGTTTACAATATAATCAAATCCCAGCAAGCCAACTACCTGGACCTTTGAAACAAAGTGGAAACATGATTAATCCAACACCAATGGCTGTATACAATAGTCAAACAAATAATTGTACCCACAGTGCAAATAGTTCACCAGCTTTCAATAATCCTGGGATGATGCCACCACCGCCAACAAGTCTGCAATCGTCACCATTAAGACCAATGAAACCAGTTTTAAATCAAATGCAGAACATTCCATATAGCTCAGCTAATCCTCATTCCATGCCAAATGTGTCATCACCACCTTTTCCTCCTCTACAACAACAGCAAGTTAACCATATTGCTCCCTCTGTTGTTCCTTCTAGTCAATATAATCAGCCAATTATGAATGGACCAAATTCTGGACCTCAAGGGTTTATAAATCATTATCCACCTTCGAGTTCATTTAGCCCTCCCCCTTTAGTAAATCATCCTCCTACAAGTGCTAGCTTTGGTCCTAGGCCACTTAATCCAGCCTATGGTCCTAGACCTCCAACATCAGTTCCTCCAGGACAAATGACAAGTCAACCTAATGTTGCATTTAGTGGACCCCCAATGTCTGGTGCTAGAAACAGTCCACTAACAACAGGACCACCACCTGGTAACTTACAGCCATCTAGTTTGCCACCTAATTTGTCTGGGCCCATGGGCCCACCGAGAGGTAATGCTGTCAATGGACCTTCAATGCCAGGACCACCATCCTCTCATATGCCTCCAAGGGGTTTACCGAGTGGTCCTCTACAATCTGGCACACAATCTCATTTGAGGCCACCAATGCCGCCAATGCAACCTAACATCAACCAGCCATTAAATGGTCCCAATGGGGAACCAGGAGGGCCAAATTATACATCTGGGCCATCAAGCTTGAGTGGGCCTGGTTTGCCAAGTGGGCCAACATCAGGACTAATGAGTCAGCCTCCAAAAAGTGGAGTTGAAGGACCTCCAGTTACAAATATGCAGAACAGATATCCTCAAATGCCCTACAACAATTTAAATGCTCAACAGCAAATGCAAGTGCAACAGAATATATCCAAACAATTTCCAACGCACAATATGTATGGGGTGACTCAACAAATGAGTAACTTGAGTGTAACCAAACAAGGCTTTGATCAACTATGGGGTCATCAGATGGTTGATCTGTTACAATGTAAACACATTTTGCCGGAATACCCTGAAGATCCAATGGAAATAAAGCTTGGAAATCAATTTGCTGATTCCCCTAATTGTAGTGCTGAGTGAGTATTATTTTTTTCCTGCCAATTATAAAGGCTTTCATGTTACAGTATTTGACTATAAAAACAATGGCACAACCATTGTAGTTTGATTCCTGCTTTTGCTTTTTATTTTAATTGATTGAATGATTGATGCTGTTTTTTTTTTTTAAACAAAAATATAAGATATACACAAAAATATGTCTGTAATTTAATTTTAATTTCAATGTTTAAAGTTTTAAAATGTTTTTATTACAAGTATAGATAGATGTACTTGAAGTACATTATTGTTATCTTTACTATCAATAAATCTTGTACTGATTAAATTGATATGAAGGTCAAGAGATTCAAAAAGTTTTAGATGATTTTTTTTATATTATGGTTGATAGCAGATCTAAGGGAGCATCTTAACACTAAGTTCATTCTTCCTACCTTGCTCTGTGGGTAAAAGTGTGAAGTATTTTTGTACAAAAAAATATTTTAAACATTTTGTATGTAATAGTAGTCTGATGTTTTAACTAACTTCAAATGTTTGTGTTTGTCAGTCAATATAAGAAGCCTACATCAATTCTGATGTTAAACAATATAATGAGAAAACAATAGGAACAGGCATTGAATATCATTACATGAAAACTAGTATATGATGATCCTACTAATACATTCTAACTTAATACATTTTTTTATAAGCAATATCTGTTTTTCTATGACAATTTTTATATATTTTTTATAAATAAACACCTTAGGATTGATTATTTACGCCAGCTTTAAGATGTATCTCGCATACAGCAGTGCAGACAGAAAGAACCTAGTGTTAAGATACTCCGTTCCCCACTTTCCGTCGATTTTTTCGAGGCATTGAGTGTTGAGTGGCGGAACTCAACGCCGGGCTTTTGCCTTGGTGCCAGAATGAAGGGATGAGAATGTTAAGACAATACAGAAATAATAAGATAATAATTCATTCCCTCGAGTGGGGATCGAACTCACAACCGTCGCGTTACAGTCACACTCTTGTACCTCTGCGCCACGACGGCTTCTTCTATCTATTATTCCCACCATTTATGACTTAAACTTAATATGTTTTTTTAAGTTTGCGCAATTAACATCGATTCTAATGAAGTTGGTAGGGACAATCTTGAGGTATAATAGTTTTAATTTTATTTGTATTTTATTTTATTTTATTTTTATTGTTTTAAAAAAAATTGGCAGGCCCAAAATGTATAACTTCTATTGCATAATATTCTTAATATCTGTATTAAGTGACACAAACACTTTCACTTCTGTACCTACATTACGTATTGTAACCCATGAAGGCGCGTAGCGACTTTTAATTTTACTTTCATTTTGTTATTATTTAAATCTCGTTATGTATCTTAATAATGTACATTTGACCTCATTTAGTCTCGAAAGGTTGACATCGACCTAGTTCAACTTACATTTCTCATCTCAGATTTTTCCTGGATAGCAGGGTAGGCAAAATGAACCTAGTGTCAAATACTACCTACTACGTCATAATAGAGCGGGAAAATTAAAATTATTTATATATCATTTTCACCAAGTAGGCATTGAATCCATAGTCAGTCGCTGCCCCTCTGCGCCACGTTTGCCTCAATTCAAAGAATATACATGTCTTATATGTTCATTGTACACCAGGTATAGAAAAAATAGCATCCTGACTTTACTTTACATAGCTGGGAGATCGAATCTTATTTTTGACAATTTAAAATATTTCTGTTTTCCCGCTTAACGTCTTTACTTGCCATACAATGTTTTTTTTTTTGATCGACGAAAAGTAAAATAGTGCGATATCTTATACTATTCACGCTTAAAGCACAATCAATATTCGGAAGTATAAGTTTAAAATATAAACAAATTATTATTGCATACCAGTACATATATTATTTATTTACTTTTTATATGGAGTTATTGATCGTGGCCCACGTTGTGACGATAACCTTATCTTAGCTAGTCATAATTGCGCTCGAATGGAGTGCACCAGTCTCGGACATTGAACCAATTGTTTAAAATTGACAGAATATCAAGTAAATATAAACAAAAATCTTTTAATACGAGTACATAAGATGCATGTAAAATCAATTTGATTTATCTCGAGTCTAATTTATTTTTTCGCAAGTGCTATCTAATTTTCTGATTTATTTTAATTAGATGATTTAATGCTCTTAATTCCTTCTACTTAAACATTTATAATTAATTTTTTATAAATCTTTAAAGATTTATATTTCAATTAACATACAATTGTGAGGAAAATATTAACTCCAAATGATTTCAAATAAGATAAACAAGTATTAGTAGTACTTCTTTAGAAAACCTAATCGGTTTCCAGGCGCGGGTTCGTTCAAATTTTTATACGTTTTCTAAATAAGTATTTTTCTTTCCTAAGTGTGGATTAACACTTTAAAAATAGATAAAGAATATTGGTAGTATAAGTTAACATTGTAATATGTATATTTATTTAACCTAATCCACCCGCCTGTCCGCCATACCGATTAGAAGACTTTGCTATTTCTAATATTTGTTCATAACAAACAATAATAAACAATTGTCAAAATGCGAACTTTGAACTTATAACCAACGCTTTAGTCGATAAAAATATTTAATATGTAAAACTGTATTCTTATGTCCGATTATTTAGTGTTATTTTAACAAAAAAATATCATCTAAATTCTATACGATATTTAATAATATTTATATCTGTGTTTATCTCAAACTTGTTTATTTTAAAACGTTCTATATAGTGTTAAATTGTATCTTTAACGATGAGTACAGAGTGCTGATGTTAAAATCAGCATACCAAAATAGTATTAGAATTGGAGTAAATGATATACTGGGAAGTAGGTCATGGTTATATGTATGCTATTCAAGCCCATTTGTTTAGGTTTCTTTGTTTTTGGTATGATTTACCAATTTTCCATAATTTTTCCAAAATTTTGAATTTTGTTCTCTTTATAACAATTTTTATGTCATTTTAAAATATTATTATAGATGATGAGATGATTTAAAATATTATTATATGAATTTAATGTAAGTGTCAACTCTAAATATATTCTGAAAAAATCCGTAATGACGACGAACTTTTTTTTTCAACCTTTTTATTAGTTACCGAGTAAGTTACATACAGAGTATTTATTCTGTGTGTAATTTACTCGGTAAGTAATTAATAGATTAAATTTTTAACAATATCATGTCGACTTCTGGTATTTGTTCAGTTTTTAGCGTTGACCTTGTTTGTCGAAACTAGCACTTAACTTAAGGTGAAAAATTATACCATCTAAAAATAAGATGCTGTACCGCTGCACTACGACGGCCCAAACGACCATATTAGTATAATTTAATATCTGTAAGCTATATTTAGATGTAAGCTTATATATAAGCTTTTTAATTATAAGGTTTAATACTTTTTGATAAATATGGAATGATAACTTCGATCTTTCAAATACCTTTGACGAATTAATTATTTTAGAGCTACTAGAGAACGGACTTATCGAGTCATTAAAAAGTCTTAGAATTTCTTGAATACGTGAAGAAGATACACTATCAAATATGATGTGAGCCGGTGTAGTGGGAATGATATACATATAGTTGACCTTTAAATATTCCATTTTATTTAAATTATATTATTAATACAAATGTTTTTATTTATTTTTACAGTATCTTCAGATGTACAGTCAATCGTATTCCAGAGACAAACTCGCTGTTACAGAAGTCTAGATTACCTTTAGGAATCCTAATACATCCCTTTAAAGACTTAAATGTGAGTATTCAATATTATTTTATACGTTTATTACATAGCAAATAATCTTCATATTATATGTAGATTTTTTGCTATATTTGTCCAACTACAGAAAGACAAAAGAAAAAGGAAACTTGATTGATGTGTTTCAAATAAGTATTATTTATTTAAAGCATACTTATTAAGAAAACGTATGAAAAGTTAATCGCAGCGAGATTTGAACCCGCGCCTCTTTGGAAGTATTCAAATTTTTATATATTTTTTTAATAAGTATTTTTTTTTAATAAATAATAAAAAATACCGAAGATTTTATCTCAAATATAACTTTAATTTTAGATTGTTTGAAGAGGTATCATTTAAATATTTCTCATTTTTCCTTATAGTGATATTTTTTTAAGTTGCAATTGTATTGCCTAATGCTTTTCATTTAACGACCGTGTAAAATGCGCGACATAGATATCGTAAATTTTGTATAGAAAACCAATTTTCTATGACACATTTTTTTTATATTTCTAGGTTAAATTACGATAAGCAAACTTTGTTCAGGTGCTGTTCGATTATGTTCTTTATATTGACATTTAAACTCGTCTGTATTCGTTCTAAGCTGAAATAATATTTATTTTTTTAACTGTACAATACATCGATATAATATCCATATCTATAAGTGAATATGTTGCGGCTGGTATAATGTTTTAACTTTTAAAGTTAAATGTTAATGACAATAGTTACAAATGCATCAAAATGCTTACTTGCAAATAAATAAATTACATAACTTTCAAAACACTCGGATATAAGTCGAAGTTTTAAATTTTAAATTCTTAAGAATCAATGTCGTTTCTATAATTATGTCAGTCACAAATGACTGTCACTTTATTATAACTTGAAGCAATATACATAAATATCTATCGATTAGACGCAAAGAATTGACGTCGGAAAATATATATAATTACGTATAAATGTTATTTTTATACATCAAGATTATAATATTTGATTAAGTATTTAATATACGTCGTACAAGCTGTACGAGTTATTGTTATAGGTTTTTATACTTAGGTCAGGTAGATAAAGTTCTTGTTATTCTATCTGACAATAATCTTTAGCTATATCAATTACTTGAGTTTGAGTTTATCCACGTATTAGGTGTTTTCTTTGGTTTTACATGAACTATGTATATAATAATAAATTACATTCAAAAATTTTAGTACCGATATTATTTCCATTTTGTTAACTGTTACTGCCCACTGAGGGTTCCGCATCAATTTCGGGATTGTGGTTACCTACCCACGAAAAGTACAATTTATAAAAATTAACAAACTCAAGTTTACGGGCATGTGCAATCATTTTGTTTGAAATGAACTTTAAATATAAATTTTAATGTTTTTTTTTTCTATATAATAACTATAAATATTCACTTTTTAGATATTGGTCCATTATTTGTACTCTAAGATCTCACTTCGTGCCAAAGTTCATAAATGTAGGTCCACAATTTCGTACAAAATGTAGCAAAAACGATGCACTTATATTATTTGATTACGTTGATCTGTCAACGTGCTCAAATTGATTTTTTCTGTGCTTTAAGAGCCCAGGATCAATATTTGTTGTTAATTTCGGCTTGATACCTCTACGCGATCTTGAGATCCTTGTTTCCTTTTGAGGTACGGAACCCTAAAAATAACTGCAAAATCTTAACATTTTGGTATGATATAAAAATTCCATTATTTGTTTGGTCTACTTAAATACACTTAGTTATAGTTTATCGATGGCTATTACATAAAAATGTTAGGAACGCGTGAAGTATTCAGAAAGATAAAAACTTTCGATGCCACTACAACAGTACATTTCTATTCATTACATTAAAATAAATATAATATTACAAATCAGCTTCACGCTGTATCCCGCACACAGCAGGGTAGGCAGAGAAGTAAATATTTCATCTCCTCGAGTGGGGATCGAACCCACAACCAGTCGGTTTGACAGTCACACTTTGTGCCGCTTCGCCACGACTGGCCTCAATTATAATATAATATTATATTTGATGGTAATTCTACTTTTTTTTCAGCATCTACCAGTAATACAATGTACAACTATAGTAAGATGTCGGGCGTGTCGTACTTACATCAATCCGTTCGTCTACTTCGTGGATTCGAAGCGCTGGAAGTGCAACCTGTGTTACAGAGTCAACGAATGTGAGTGTTGTGTAATTTGTTTGTGTTGTTACGTTTATAGATATATTCGTGTAAAATGGAAAAATCTTATTTTTTAGAACAGTATATAGAATAGTGCATTAAAGTCATTGTTTTCTTAAAAATATGTATTTAAAAATAAAAATGAAATTTTAATATTATTCACAACTAATCATTTAATTACTATTTGGCCAATATAAAAAAAATCAAATGTACATAAGAAATAGAGCCATTGCATCAGTTAAATGATAAGCATATAGTGCCAATGTATGTCATTATATTACTTTATTTTAATTATGGACGATGCACAAACGTGCGATTGGGCGAGTGTTAATACATATAAGAGATCAAAAAAATATTTTTATGGAATATTTAGGTTTTTAATTAACTCATATTTTTTAACATTAGTAGTATTTTCTTTTGATGCAAAATGTACGGTATATCAAGAAATTTATATTGAAATAACACTTTATTTCAGTGCCAGAGGAATTCCAATACGATCCTCTAAGCAAGTCATACGGCGATCCGTCCAGAAGACCGGAAATAAAATCAGCTACAATAGAGTTTATAGCGCCCAGTGAATACATGTTGCGTCCCCCGCAGCCCGCTGTGTATCTGTTTTTGTTTGATGTCTCACAAATTGCGAGGGATTCTGGGTATTTACAGGTAATATTGGTATTTTTTTTTGTAGTTTCACACCGTATCCAGGCAGAAGGAAGGAAGTACCGATACTGTTGTGACGCTGTTACCCACGCACTGCTGAATTATCGGAACGTTGAGTGTTGAGTGGTCAAATTTCTTTGTTACTAGAGCGAGGAAATGAAAATATATAATATTCCCCTAAAAATATAAATATTCACCGAAGTGGGGATCGACTTGTACAAGCCTCTCAAGTACAAACAGTTTGACTGTATATAAATATTTAAACTGAAGAATGAACGTGAGATTATGTTCTTTGTCAGTACTCAGATATCTGTTTATAATTCAGACATCTATGTGTGTATCTTAGAATAATAGAAATGTGGAGAATGGAATAGGTTCTTACTGCCTAATTTTTTAATGCTTGAACTATACAATGGTCTGTCTACTAATCTGGATTACTTTTGTATTTTTGTTGGTAATAACATGATCATTTGAAAGACAATATCCATATACCGGAAATCAATTTGGTCGAACAAAAAATATTTTATAGTGATATAACGTTTTTATTTATGAACAGATTTAAACAAAACGATAATGGAAAACCTAAATGATAATGGAACTTTACCAAAATACAATAGTGGCCTGTTAATTTAAATAGAATAGTTCGTTTCTTAGATTTGCGTGCGTTAACGCAGAGACAAACAGAAAAAAAAAAGAAATCATTGTTAGGATTTTATTACATATACGTTATTATTTAACCTTTATTATTTAACCTTCACGCTTATAATCAGATGTTGTGCCATTGCGCCACGATATTATATATGTACATATTGATTGAACCTATCCTCCACAGGTGGTGTGCGACACCCTGAAGGACAACCTGGACAAGCTGCCGGGCGACGCGCGCACGCAAGTAGGGTTCATATGCTACGACGAGCACATACACTACTACTTGATGAGCGACGGCCTGACGAGGCCCAAGGAGATGACGGTCTTGGATATAGACGGTAAGTGAGTGACTTTTGAGTGACAGTGTTGGTTGGATTCCCACTCAGGGTACGATTTATTTTTATTTTCTCGCTTTGGAATTAAGACAAAGCGCGGCGTTGAGATCCGCCACATTAAACGCCTGGTCTCAATAATTCGTCGGTGCGTTGTTCTCTCTGCCTACCTTGTTATATTCTGGACACAACATGACGATAAAGAAGTGTAGCATCAAATTTATCAGCTTATGCGACACAATAATTTTTTTCTTTTTTTTTCACATGCTTTGACGCGTACATACACTATTTTATATTATTTGATGATCATTGGACTGATACGGCTTAAGTCGTCGGAGTAAAAAGTCATTGCCAGAAATCTAAAATCACAATTCTTCAAAAAACCTACATTCTCTAATATTCTGTCACTTTCCAGATATATTCCTTCCGTCTCCAGAATCGTTGCTAGTAAATCTAGGAGAATACAAAGATTTAATAAAGGAGCTACTAACAATACTTCCTCAACGCTACTCCAATCCCGGAGTGCCCGCGTCGGCGTTGGGCGCCGCTTTGCAAGCCGCATATAAACTTATGGTACGTTACTTTAAAAAAAATGTACAAAAATTGGAACATAGCATAACATATGTGAACCATCGCCTCTTGGAAACTGTCCAAGCGCTCTGACCACTAAGTCATATGTTTTTTATTTAGATACAGGGGCACAAGAGTGTGTCTGTCTACCTTACTATATGTGGGATACAGCGTGAAGCTTATAAAAAATAAAAAATCTGATTGATATTGATTTCTACGTTGTCTTCTGATTAAGTCTTCTATGTTTTATTTAAATGTAATCTTCATTAGAGATTCGGTCCGTTCCCATCTTTTTGTTTTACGAATTTTCCATATTAATTTTAATTACTTTGCTTACTTTAAAACTAATCTAAACATCATAAGAACGCTTATTTAAGTTATTAATAAAATATGTTTATATTATTAAGATATCATTGATTTGGGTTGCAGTCACCTACAGGCGGAAGAATAACAGTGTTCCAAACATGTTTGCCCAATATTGGACCTGGAGCCTTGCAGTCAAGGTATATTTTCATATTAATGTAATTTTTATATCATAGAGTAGTTGGTCCGCCCTGAAGTTAAGGTTTTTAAAATTGCACATTGTGCACTAGAGAAGGAAATAATGAAAAATAAGAAAAATTTAGAATTTTTCTAAATATGCGCAGCCATGTACAGCCAACTTCAGGGCAGCTACGAATCGTCTAATATACTATATTCCAGTAAAAAACTATTTTATTAAGACGTTTTTAATAATACATCCATAACCCGTGACAGAGAGGACCCCAACGCGCGCTCGTCGAAGGACGTGGCGCACCTCAGCCCCGCCACGGACTTCTACAAGCGGCTGGCGCTGGACTGCAGCGGCGCGCAGGTGGCCGTCGACCTGTTCCTGCTCAGCTCGCAGTACTGCGATCTGGCTTCGTTGAGTTAGTATTTTTAACTGCATCTCATATAGCAGGCTAAGCAGAGGAAGTTAAATGTTGTGACACTGCATTCTCCACTTCCCTTCTAATTTACGTAGCATTATGAAAACAAATTTTATGCGTCTCCTCTAAGTGCGACGGTTGTTTGTTCGATTCCCATTTGGCAATTAAAAGTTATTTATTCTGCGCTGCATTTAGTCACCACTTAATAGATAATATTTTGAGACGAAGGAAAATGGAGTGTCCTGAGACGAGGTTTCCTGTGGGAATACGAGCTTTTTTTTCTTCTTTTTTTTCAGCTTCACGCTATATTCTGCATATAGCAGCGTATAGGAAACCTAGTGTTAAGATACTCCGTTCCCCTTGTTTCGAAGCTTTTGCTTTGCTACCGAAGTGAAGAGATGACAATATAAATAAATAATAATTAAAGTCCCCGAGTGGGAATCAAACCCTCAACTGTGTCGCTTAGAGCCACACGATTGTGCCACTGCGCCAAGACGGCCTCAAACGTGAAACAGCTTCTAATAAAATAAATTATTTTTCCAGGTGGCATGAGTAAATTCAGCGCGGGCACAGTGTATCATATTCCATTGTTCAAAGCTCAAAGGATGTGGCAAGCTGAACAATTAACTAATATGCTGACGAGATATCTCACAAGGAAAATTGGATTTGAAGCCGTTATGAGAGTTAGGTGTACTAGGTCAGTTGAAAATGTAGTCTTTTTTACAATAGTGGCCGCTAATTATGACCGAACAGTCGCGGCCGCCCTGTAGGTTAGCTGTAGATGGCTGGGCATTTGATTTTCGATTTTTTCTTACTTGATTATTTTTTTCCGGAAAGAACAATGCACAAAAGTACAAAAAGCATAACTTTAGGGTGTTCACAACTCGTCTGTAGTAGTAGTGTAGCAGTACGCTGGTACTGTAGTAACATTTTATATAAAAATAGTAAAAAAAATTATTCTTAGAACAGGGTTCTATCCATAAATCACGTCACACGAATTTCATAATGGCGTGAACCCTCTTACTTAGTATGACGTCATATATTTTACTACTGTACTCCAACAAATTATTAAATTTAAACAACAGTTCCGAATGCCCCACAAGCACGCAATTTGACACTTCGTTGATCCCACTCCCCACCCCTTAGCGTAATAATGATCTCCAAGTAACCTTAGCGTATAGCCATTAAATAAATATATCGTACAAGAATTTCGACATAGCTTGATGAGAACGTATGGCTTAGGTTGGATTTACAACACTTTAAAAATGTATCATTTCTTAAATTTCAGAGGTATAACAATACACACATTCCACGGCAATTTCTTCGTGAGGTCAACGGATCTGTTGTCTCTACCGAATGTATCGCCGGACGCCGGTTTCGGAATGCAACTGGCTATAGAGGAATCGTTATCTGACTTACAGCAAGTTTGCTTCCAAGCCGCCTTATTGTATACTAGTAGTAAAGGTGAGTGAAGTTACACTTTTTTTTAAGCTTCATGCTGTATTCCGCATAGAAGGGAAAGAATTAAGTGTCAAAATCCTCCATTTTCCTTTTCCTCCTGTATTCGAGACATTGCTTGATGAATGGTGGAACAGAACGCAACTGTTTACCAGAGCGGGAAAATGAAAATAATGAATTTCTTCGAGACGGATTCTAACTCATACCCATCACGCTTACAATCAGATACCGAGTCACGATGATTTCATATTTTATATTTTTGTACTAATGTGCATTTGGGTAATCCCAAAAGTCCGTTATTTCTAAAAAAATCGTTTGCAATTTATAAACAGATTAAGAATTTTAAAAATAAAATCGTCTTGAAATAACTATTAATTACCTAGGCACCTATATTAATTATCATCTGCAAAAATACATTACTGCATGCTTCCCAAGATGCTGTATATAACATTTTAATCGACAATATAATCTCGATATGAATTTTAAGTAAAAATTAAATTAAATTAGCTGCACTCTGTATCCTGCACACAGCGGGGAAGCAGAGGAACCTAGTGTCAAGACCTCCATTCAATTTTTCAATTCCTTCCAAATGAAAATATTAATAAACTATAATCCATTACTCCGAGTGGGGATCCAAAACAAACCGTTTGCGTTACAATCACACCTTTGTGCATCTGCGCCATGATGACCTCTATATGAATTTTAGATTTCAAGAAATTCACTGACTAACATATACTTAAAAATTTAAAGCATATGCTTGGATATCTATATATGTTGTCTGTCAAACTGATAAACTTTTTTTGTCGAAGTTCGTTAACTTAAAATTTATTCAGTTGATGTTATTACGATTATTATAAAATATACATATATTTTCTATAGATTTTTCATGATTTTTACAGGTGAACGAAGGATACGTGTCCATACATTAGCGTTACCAATAGCGACCACCCTGCCTGACTTGTTGCATGCTGCAGATCAACAATGTATCATTGGATTACTTAGTAAAATGGGTGAGAATTGATGACTTTTTAATAATTTATATGTAAATAATATAAAAATAAATAAATCAGCTTCACGTCGTATCCCGCACACTGCAGGGTTCCCACTGCCTATCCTGTTATTTGTGTAATGAAATAAAACACTATAATAGTATTTTATTGTTTTTTAAAATTTAAAAAGTATTAAGTCCCTACTAAGGAAAGAATAATATTTTATGACAACGTATAAAAATTTAAACGGAATGAGTAATGTGAATTTGAGTAACGCTAAGTTCAAATTTATGTACAGTACGGTCTGCGAGTCGTGGCCGCCCTAAAGTTAGGCTTTTTAGATTTTTGAGCATCGTTGACTTGGGAAGAAAATAATCGAAAGTAACAAAAATCATCACATCACAATTAACTTAGGGGCGGCAACGACTCGTTGACTGTGCTTTACGTTTTCTGAATATATTATCCTGTTTGTATTTTTCGTATATTATACTGTTTGTACATTCCATATATTATCCTGTTTGTACATTCCAGCGGTAGATAGAAGTGTGTCAGCGTCGATGTCGGAAGCGAAAGAGGCGTTGATCAATGCAGCTGTAGACGTGCTGTGTGCTCATCGCCTCGCTCAGAACCTGCCTGCCGGGGTGTCGTCACCAGCTTTACATGCGCCATACTGCTTGAGACTACTGCCCTTGTTCATATTGGCTGTATTAAAACGGGTAATTTAAGAATTATTATTTTTACTTATTAACTAAACTTTCCGCCTTTAGTATACACAATTAATGGATGTTTTTATAAAAACAATGAAATTTTGAATTGTTATGAACAGAAAGCGTTCCGCACGGGCACGTCGACGCGGCTGGACGAGCGCGTGGCGGACATGTGCCTCATGAAGTGCGCGCCGCTGCCGCAGCTGCTGCGCGCCGTGTACCCCGACCTGTACGAGCTGCACGCGCTGCACGCGCCCGCCGCCCCCGCCCCCACCCCCGCGCCCGACCGCGACCTGCCGCGCCTGCAGCTCACCGCCGAGCGGTGCGTGTGACATACCCAGGCCGATACATACAGAGTGCCATTATAATTACTTATATTTCATAGAAATATAACTGTTGTATCTTATTGGCCTAAACAACGTTTTTTTTATTTTTTTTATCTGTGCGTTTATAGATGCTAATCTCGGTTTAGCGGAATTAAATTCGGTTTTCACTATATTATTTTGGTAAATTTTTAATAATCAGCTTCACGCTGTATTCCGCACACTGCGGGGTGGGCAGAGGGAACCTAGTATTAAGATACTCCGTTCCCCACTTATTTCTATATTTTCATTTAATTACGATAGTTTCATAAGTGAGATATTACTGAGATAGTATAAGGTCGGTAGTTAACAAAAATAATTATTTTCAGAGTGAGCATAAACGGTGCATATTTATTAGACGACGGTGAAACAATGATCATTTACATCTGCCACGGCGTCAGTCCGGCCTTCTTGTCAGACATGTTCGGAGTCGCGGCGTTCAGTCAAATACAAGACGAATCAAGAACTCTACCGCAAGTGGAGACGGATGGGAATGAAGCGCTACACGCTTTTATAGACAAGCTGAATGAGGATCGGCCTTATCCGTCTGGCGTGTTGATACTTAGGTATGTTGTTTGTTTTTTAATCTGTGCTTTTTGTGATTTCTTTTAGTATGTCAAATTAATATACGAAATTGTGTAATTATTTTGTAATGATAATTTCAAATTATATTAAAATGTATTCCTTCGAGTGAGAATCGAAATTACAACCGCCGCGTTTAACCGCTGCTCCACTGTCGCGTCATTATTATTTTATGCTACATACATTATCACACAACGGTCGACGAATTGTGGCCGCCTTGGAGTTAGGCTTGAACTTTTGAAATGAATTATAAAAGTAACTCTAAAATCCAATCTCCATAGATTCCAGTTAACTTCCGAGTGCCAATCAGTAATTTCTGGCAATAAATAATTTCTACATCTTTTTTATTACAGGGACAACTCGCCATCGAGACAACTATTCACAGAACGTTTGATAGAAGACCGTGTAGAATCAGCGTTTTCCTACTACGAATTCCTTCAACACATTAAAACTCAAGTGAAGTGAAAGTGACAAGGCATTGCCGCGTCATTGACGTAGACGTGACGTCATGACGTGACAATGACTTTACATTGACGTGATGTGACACGAATTAGTGACACTGCCCTAAACAGTTAATCTACAGGCGTGGTATGTAAAAGTGGATTTTATTAATCGAATATATGTTTTTATATTGTTGATGAAATTGTTTTTTTTTTATTATAATGAAATTTGTTTTTTTTTTTTAATTTTTATTAAATTCAAAATAAATTCACTTCATTTATCAAATTTACAGATATATTAAATTCTAGAATTGTCTTCATGCTAACAAGTCGCAGGTACTGTAACTCATTTCTTGCGTTTAATATATATATAACTTTATTTATTTTTTTAATTAATAGAACCTAAAAAGGTTCTATCTTCATAACCACGTCTAAAATAAATGTTAGAATGTTATAGCTTTGTAAGAAATATAAGATGGGATCGTTTATTAAATCTACGCCAGCTTCAACGTGTTACGAAATTTTGTATATTTTTTAAGTATAATATTGTAAATATTATATATGATTATAAATGTATCACATGTTTTGCTAACTATGAAATTATATTGAGAAAAGGACAGCAATATCTTGTATCTCACTCATATTTTATAAGAGTGAAGAGACACAATGACAGTTTTGCCCTCTCTGTCTATAATGAAAGGGATAAAGCGAGTTATCCTAAGCTGTTGAAATAATGTTAATCGAGTTGCGTATATAATCAATATCGATTTTCGTCGTCGTTTAACAAAATATTGAATATTATTTAAAGTTTTTCAATATATATATAATTTGATAAACCCAACATTTTTTTTGTTTATCATAATAATTTCTGCTTATTTATATTTCTGTTTCTATTTGTAATATGATATGTAATTAAATAATAATATTTCAGTTGAAATAGATGTGATAAATATATGAAAAATAAAGCGAATGTAAAAATTATGACTACTATCTTTGTTGAATAAACAAAACGTATCTTACGAACAGACAGACAATATTTTAATTGGGAGGTAATGGTGAAAAATTATAAAATATTTGTAGTAATTAGATAGTATTGAGCCTATAGGAGTAAAATAATTTGTGTATTTTATTTAATTTCATGTGGATTGTAATAATTATATTATGCCAAATTTTTCGAAACAAAATTGGACCTCTTGATACTATACCTATTGATCACTAACAATAATTATTAGTTATTTAAATTTGCTGTTTAAATAATTATTTATATAATGTCTTTTAACATTTGAATATAAAATGTCGTTTCTACCAGAGAGTTCAATAATTATTACTTTTCGACTCCATTTTTTAAATTGATATAAAAAATTCGAATTATTTATATTCTCTATCCTTTTATCCATTTTGAATTAAACACACCATAAAATTAACGAATTCCAATTCGTCATTCATTAATAAATATTAATTGGAAAGTTCAGAGTGTATATTAATTTTTTTTACAGTATGGCCGATGTATTGTGGGCCGTGGCCAATTTGATTTGAAGTTAGGCTTGCTTAACTTTTGAGCATTGTACACTTGGGAAGAAAATAATCAAAAGTAAAAAAAAATCTGCACTATTGACTTCAGTGCTTCCACGACTCATCGACCGTACTGTATTTATACCAAAAATGTCCTATAGGAATGTTAATAATGTCTTTAGCTAGGTGTTTATTACAACGTGGCGGAATTGTAGTTTTTTAATTATTTCCTATTATGAATTGTAGTTTTTTAATTATTTCCTATTATGAAAGTATTTTTTAAAATCATCTCTTTGTATGAGAGAATACAATAATTTGTTATTGTGTTGGTATTAGATATTTAATTAATTTTAGTTTTATTTATATATTGAATGTTCATTTAGTTTTGGATATTTAATTAACTTTACGAGGTGGCTTTTCTTTATATGACAACCAGCGTTTTCTAACATTCACGAAATGCCATACATTAGATGGAGATAAATATACCCATTTTTTATGGTTGTAATAATTGATTTAAATCACATGAGATTTAAATTGAAATTTTTTTTTTTTAATATTCTCGTACTCACTGTAAAATGCATGTTTCCTTATAATAAAAGTTTTTTCGTGTTATTCTTTCATTCATTAAATAAATATGAAGTACTTTAAATATTTTTTAATAATGATAATGTTTGTTTAGTAAACAGTTACTATTATTTTGTACAATGTAAATATCATACAGAGGGCCAATCACAATTAAATAAATTTGCACGTACATTATGTTTTTTTTACTTTTATTTTTGTGTGACATTAATGGCCAAGTATCAGATTTTTTTTGTGTACTATAAACTAAATGAAAGAATATTTTTTAATATTTTAAAGTAATACGTATGTAATTTCAATAATTATCTGAAGTAATTAACGAACTTAAAAAGGTTTGAACCCGCATCTCTTTATTTATAGTAATTTCAGACAGTACTCATTATCATCTACATATTATTATAGATTAGTTTCTCTATTTTTTAAATACATTTTTTATTTTATTTTATGAGCTAAAGCATTATAAGTTAAGAAGAAGTAAATTTCGCCAGTTTATTGATAATAGGTACGACTTGGTAAAAGTTATTACTGAACTCTACATTATTTTGATTTTTTAATTGTATTTATGGGTTTGATTCTTGTAATAATCAATACATTAAAAAGCCTGTTCTTGGATGACGATTTATTTAAAATTTTAAAATTTTTATTTTTTTTTCTGAGAAATACTTAAAAATATTTTTAATCTTATAAATAAATAAAAATCGACATCCAAATAACTGGTCTTTCATAAGAGAACGAACACATATATGTAACATATAGCGCGTAAACTTGTGTTTAAATGGTAAGCCCAGAAGTGTCACGATTTTATAATAAAATTGGCGATACATTGTCCTTTGCGACTGAAGTAAGGCAGATTGTAAAATATTTTAATTTATTGTTAGCGGACTGAACTCGGGGAGCCTTGTAACTTGTTTCATTATAAAGAATTCAAAATCATTGTTGTTTTCATTCTATCTCTTTTGAGTATACCTACTGAATTCAATTGATATTTAATTCATATTACGAGGTATAATAGCTCACGAGACTCGTGGATATTAAGTTTAAGCTGTCCTTTACATTTATGTATTATATGTGCCTCTAAAAGTAGTCGGAATAGAACTTTAAACTATACACTTTGTTAATAAGTAAAGGAGTATAAAAAAAGATTTACAAAATCTTCTACACCGGCCAATTGCATCATTCCGTAATATTTAGATTTTTCTTTCTTTACGTACGAGTACTGCTTGGCCACATACATTATTCCATCCTTATATAGTGTTAGTGCCAGCGTTTTTTTTTCATTTTTAATTTAAATCGAATACAAAAAAAAATTATTATGAATTAAATATGTGACGCTGCTACAAAAGGTCGGTTGCTAAAAACCAGTATAATAAAAAACCGGTTTAGACTAAACAAGTGATACGCTGCGATTGAAGGACGACGTCACACCTACACTGTATATGAACACTCGCACAAATGCAAAGCTTAGCTTAGATATCGCGGACTGTAACTACTTAGAACATTTAAATGAATTATTCTACAAACATTTTTTTTAATGATTTGTACATACATGGTTCAGTTAAGCATACAATAAATGATTTTAAAATATGAAGTCTAGCCTCAAATCTTTTTGCTTCAATAAAAACACAAATTTGGTATTCAAAACATAAAATTATATTAAAAAATGTACAAATATCTATAAAAATATACCTACTTCGATCATTTCTCCTTTTTTAAGACACCACAACAACTAACGCATTCAATATTGACAGTAAAACTTTTGTCTAATTTGAATAGCCAATGATCTTTAGGAGCATATTCGTTTCTAAATATTGCTTCGTCTATGAGAGCCCAAATCCATAGATAGGTTCTGGCGCGTAAGAACTTTGAAGAAGATTCTATAACAGCATTGATCGCTCTACGACACACAGCGTCCCGTTTTGAGGTCGTGTTAAATGACAGATTTTTGATATTACATCTGAATATCTAAAAAATAATGGGTAAATTAGAAAGTACACAGAGGGACACCCCTTTTTTAAATGTAAATTATACATAGCCTAAATCCCATGGCCCCAAGATCTACGTCATTTTAGCAAAGTTGAAATTTTAAGGACTATTAGTCTAATAGTACATACAGTAAATATTTAAAAATAATGTGATAATTACCTCATGTCCACACATTTCAAATACGCAGTAATTTATAAACTCTACCGGCACGAGGTCCACGCGAAATCCCAACGTTTGGAGATGTTCTAGAGCAAAATAACAACATTATATGACTCGACCTCTGTCTAGACACCAGAGGAATCATAATTTTATATTAGTGATAATAAATCGGACTATAACGATTTACTTTTAAGATTATACTTATAATAAATGTGTATTTATGAATAATGTAAGGACAATATTAATCAAAAATGTTGCATAATCACATTTTTTGATTTAAGGTTATTTTATAAGAGCAGGTTGATCAGTTTTCTTCTTTATCAAAAAACTAAACGGAGTATTGAGGCAAAACAACTAAGTATGTTTAAATTATTTTTTTAAAAAAGCTTTATATGAAATAATCTCACTTCAGTATAACAGAACTTGCCTGCTGAACGGAAGTGAGATTCTTTGTGGGGAACGGAAGCGTCTTAATGAGAACGGAGTGTCTTACCACTAAGTTTCCAAGATCCCTCTGCCTAACATGCCCTGTCCTGCTATGTGTGAGATATTGCATGTAGCGAAAAAAATCATGCAAACTTAAATTTGTCAAGTTTATTGGCTGCGTTACCAAAACCTATAGTATTTCCCGACCTATAATTATGAAATTTGGCTAGAAGTGAGAACTCGTAGTATTTATAAAAAATTTAAGTGTCTTTTTTAATATTACAAATTAAATGTATCACAAACCTATAATTGTAGCTCTTTTTATAGATTTTACGTTCAGAGAAATATAAACTGACATAAAACTCTCGTTCGATTTAACTAATTTGACTTTCATTGCTTAAACAATACTTAAAAATGAATATAACATGCGGCAGTTAGTTGAGGAAAATAGTATAAGTACATATATGTAGGTAATCGTTTGTTAAAGGGCACTCGTGGCGCTGGGGCACAAATGTGTGGCTGTAAACGCAACAGGTTATGAGTTCGATTTTCACTCGAAAAAATGAAATATTTAATATTTTTATATCTTCGCTCTGGTGTGGAGGAAAAATCGCTGCATTGAGTTCCGCCACTCAACAAGCAACGTTTCTAGAGTTCGGCAGCAAATGCGGAACGGTGTGTCTTAAAATTAGGTTCCCTCTGCCTACCCTGTTGTGTGCGGGATGCAGTGTAACGTAAAAAAAAATATATGTTTACCTTTTACACCCCGTAATTTTTGAGGTCTATGCGAAAAAGTGTAATATGATTCATTTGGTCCATAATAAATCCTTACATATCGGACTGCCATTTTTAAAAAATAATATATAAAAGTATACGTTAAATCACGCCATGCTGAAGTAACGTTAAAATGTAGGATGACAATGTTTCATGTATAAAAAAAATCAGAATTTCTTGTTTTCTTTGTGTAATATATAACGATGCGCCGAAAGCCTATAAAAGAAAAATATAATGCCTTTGATTTGGAGTCTATACTATATAATATTCGATATTATAAAAAATCAGCACACACATTTTTTGATGGTTGAAGTGAACGACAAGATGTCACAATAAATGTCATGTAAACTGCATTTTTATTTTGCGCCTGTCATCGCAAAATCAGGCCATTAAATAAAAAAATAAAAAAAAATAATCCGTATTTTTTTAAAATATACATGAAGGTTTCATTTTTTAATCAAAATATATTCTAAATACATTAATCACCTTCACCCTGTATCCCGCACACAGTAGGGTAGGCAGAGGGAACCTACTGTTAAGATACTCCGTTCCCCACTTTCTGCCGAATTCTGGAGGCATTGCGTGTTGAAATGATTTCAGTGGCAGAACTCAACGCCGCGCGTAGCTTCGACACCAGAGCGAAGAAATGGATATATAAATTTAAGTAAATATTTATTTATTTAGGGATCGAATCCACAACCAGTCGGTGTTACATTCACACTTCGTGCTGCTGCGCCACGAGTGGCCTAAATAAATTACTTTTAAATTATTTAGCTTTTTAGTAATTTTTAAATTCAATTGACATTTTTACATGATTCACCAAACTAGAATCTAATTACGCCTATAAGTAGGTACGATTTGAATGTACATTGTATAATGTATGCATAACTAATGCAATAGGTAAGTCTAAAAGTTATAATAACTATCAATATGAGTAACAAGCATTTTGTTAAATTTTATATATTTTTTTACATTATTCTTGTTAAAAATGGAGAATATAAACCTTTCCCTACTTCTCCTTTTAGTCCACTTTATTAAGAGATTGCTTGACTTATGAAGGCGAAAAAATATTTTAAATTAAAAAATAGACAAACAGAAGTAGGAATTAACTTAAAAATGATGCATTGCGTACAAATATTTTATTATATTTAATTGTTATTTATAAGGTAAATAGCATTTCATTATTTACGTTCAGCATATTTCTTTATTTACGTTCTGATTAATTAGTTTCTTTATTAAGTTATATAAGTATTATAGTAAGTTAATATGTAAATTAGAGATAAATGGTTATCAGACAAAACGTTACATACATAAATGTTATCTTTTAGAATTTAATGATTTATCTAGGTTTTGTTTTTCATTTGCATATTAAATGAGGATACTCATATGTCATATTCTCACACTTTTAATTATTTTCTTTACGAGTGTACAATGTGTTCAGAAAATCTAATTTCAAGCTGGCCACGATATATCGGTTGAACTATAGGTTTAAAAGGTCCCATTAATTGCGCATAAACGATCGCTCCACTGACTTGTATAAATATTCAATGACTTACTTCGAGTTACACTCCCCGACTGCTTCTACTTTTATAATCAAAGCTTTTGTACTCCTGTTTTCATTTTGTTCTCATTTGGTTATTAAAATAAAAAATAGGTTACATAACAATACAACTATCAATGTTAAATTAACCATATAAGTATTTTATTGAGGCCAGTCTTGGCGCAGAGGCATAAATGTGGGACGCGGCTGGTTGTAGGTTCGATCCCTATTCGAGAAGACGAAATATTTAGTCTCGAGGAAAAGCGCATTAGTTTCGCAACTCAACAAACAATTGGCCTCCAGAATTCACCGGAAAGTAGGGAACGGAGTTTCTTAACTTCAGGTTCCCTATGTCTACCCTGCTATATGCGAGATATAGCAAAAATATATTTTTATTTTCAAAAAACAAACCTGTACGAGTCGCAGCCCTAAAATAAGATTTCCTGCAGTTTTGCTATTTCTATAAATAGCCAGGCAATGGGACACCATCTGATTGTAAACATGATGGTTGTGGGTTCGATCCCCATTCATGTAAATAAATTATTCCCATTTTCTCTGTGGCGCGTTGATTTACGCCACTCAATGCGCAATGTTCTAAATGTTGTACAATACACGATTTTTCTAAGTTCTACATCTTCAAAAAAATAATGATAGTGTGTGCTAACTTAAACCACTTTGTTTAAAAAAAAAGCTTAATTGTTTGAAAAATTATATACCTATATCGTTAATTCCAAATATGTTCTAACTGCGTCACGACGCGACGGTGTCAAGCAAATTATATGTCGATCTGGAAACATCTTTCATTAGTAGAAGAGGCAAACAACCGATACTATCTAATGTCGCCGCCACTATTTATCTTAAACATGTATATATTAACAAATATATATACATATATATATATATATATATATATATATATATATATATATATATATATATATATATATAGGTATAGAGTTATCAAAACACAAAACATATAATGACCAAAAAATGAAAAAACTTATTTATCTCTATATATAATAAGACAGTAAAAATATTTTGTCTGTACATTTAGTAATTTTGACTGAAATGGATAGAGGGATACTTAAAAAGACTAATAGAAAGCAAAAATATTTTTTTTGAATTTCTTGTCTGTCTGTCTGTCTGTCTGTCTGTCTGTCTGTCGACATATTGTTGTCCGCATTTTTCTCTGAAACTACTGAACCGATTTACTTGAAAATTTCACCAATTGCTTTGTTTTAATTCAATTTAGGTTCTAAAGTTTGGTTCATCAAAATCGGTTCATTAAAAAAAAAGTTATCGTCATTTGAATGAACTCAAGGCATTAGCTTGCCAGCGAATGTTATATAGAAATCGCGCTGGTATGACCCTGACTAAAGAATGACATTCGAAACGTCTTGATTATATGACTGTTGATAAAAATATATATTTTTGAAGCACTATTATACAATATTTTATACAATAAAGTAAACAAGGCCAGTCGTGGCGCAGCGGCAAGAAGTGTGACTGTAAAACCAGCTGGTTGTGGGTTCGATCCCCACTCGAGGAGATGAAATATTAACTTAAATTTATATTTCCATTTCTTCGTTCTGGTGGCGAGGTTAAGCGCGGCGTTGAGTTCTGCCACTCGACAAGCAATGCCTCCAGAATTCGGCAGAAAGTGGGGAACGGAGTGTCTTAACACTAGGTTCCCTCTGCCTACCCTGCTATGTGCGGGATACAGCGTGAAGCTGATTTATTTATTTTAAGTAAACAAAATTGAATTGTTAGTAGAGATTACCTTCATAAATCGTAACAGTAAAGTTTAAATCGTAATTAATTCAACACAGAGATAAAGAACGATTTGATCTTCAAAGAAATATCAAGTAAATACATAGATTTTTTGGTTCGTTCGTTCGTTTGAAATAAATCTATATAAAAATGCCTAAAAACATAAATATAAAACATTCTACGTGTACTCTGTAATAACTACATATTTACCAATTATTCATTTATCTAATAATATGCAAACAGGAGTTAATATGCAAACATTACAGTTATTTTACAAAGAATATTATGAATCCTTAACCAAATTAATAATTTTACATTTAAGACTGTTTCTGAAGCAGTACAATTATTAAGTGACATCAGCACATTTAACAGAGCATTAAAAAACATAACATAGGTAAAAAGAACGTACTGTTACAAATATATATTTATATATATATATATATATATATATATATATATATATATATATATATATATATATATATATATATATATGAATATCAAATATCGACATTGGTCATATTTTTTAGTTCGAAACAATCAAAAATTTATATTATAAATAAATTCTTACAGAAGTTACGATAATGTCGTAAAAAAATCGTAATAGAATATTACAGATTAAAGTAACAAAAAATCATATTAGAAGTCATTATAGTTGTCTTTATATTATATATGTTGTTGTATGTTGTCTTTATATTTGTTTGTCATTCTATTATAGGGTGTGAGGCCAGTCGTGGCGCAGCGGCACGAGGTGTGACTGCAAAACCGACTGGTTGTGGGTTCGATCCCCACTCGAGGAGATGAAATATTTACTTAAATTTATATTTCCATTTCTTCGCTCTGATGTCGAGGTTAAGCGCGGCGTTGAGTTCTGCCACTCAACACGCAATGCCTCCAGAATTCGGCAGAAAGTGGGGAACGGAGTGTCTTAACACTAGGTTCCCTCTGCCTACCCTGCTGTGTGCGGGATACAGCGTGAAGCTGATTTATTTATTTATTTTATTTTATTATAGTTGTCAATCAATTCTGCTTAAACCAATAATCATGTATTTAAGCGGGCGAAGCCGTGGGCGGGCCGCTAGTATAAGAATATTTGGAATGACATTCCAAATATTCTTATATAAATAAGCACTTCTATTCTTTGTAGGTTAAGCAAATTTTAAATAATAACGCAGAAAAATCAATGAGCGAATATACGAGATATGTTTAGAATTACGGCTTTGCATAGAAGCATGTAGAATATATTAATTTGAGTAAACATTTATATAATATACATATACTTGTTATTAATTGCGCATGATGCCTTTATTTCTTGCATTCTTAGTTGTAATATTGAATAAAAAATGAATACTGTGATTAACAGTTTTTTTTTATTTATATAAAAACTATTATAATTTATCTATGTATTTTTTTTAGCTTCTCGTTGTATGCCGCATATAGTAGGATAGGCAGAGGGAACTCACTTTACCATAGTTTACATTACAACCATTTAATTTCTTTTTTTGCTTGTTGCTGTCTTCCTTATACCTTAATGATCTAGTATTCCACATTCAGCGCAGGGTTTTTCTCCTTACGCTGTACCTACTTGAGATCTTAGCCAAAATATGACTTTTTTTGTTCATTGTCTTGTAGGCGTGTTACATGCTTACAAGACGATCGAAACGAAGAAATCGACGATTACAATGCACGATGGATTTTAGTGTTACATCTTGAACCAGGCTATCAACAGATTTCGTTATCTTTTGCATTTTCTAGACACTTTTGCAAGTTAGTAGTTTTATTATTTTATTGTTAAACTTCCTAACTGCGTACTACATGTTTATAATAAGCATGGGAGATACACGTGTTCATTTAAAGTCAATTCGAATGGACCAAAACATGTTAGCATTACTTTTTTTTTCTACTTTATTATTCGTTCATTGTTAATTATTCATTAAAACCATATTTTATACTTTTTTATATTCATACCGTCACGCTAATTAGACTGTAATTACTGTACGGTAAGTATTGTTATTTGACTCGTTAGCGTTTCTACGATGTATTAAAATATAATTCTCTCGATTATTCTACATTTTTTTTATTTACGGATTGTAATAAATAGTATAAAACTATAAATTTAAAGTTTCATTTATTTTCTCAATTTCAACTTAAGAGGGACTCCATCAATAACACTCTGTGTAATGTTTAGCCTTGGATTGACTTGCAATTTTCGACGGGTTCTGCTAGATGGTTCCACTGAAAACCTACGCAGCAGGGCGGCCAGCCCTGCTAAAGATTGCATGTGACCTAATCTAGCTCCTGAAACAATAATTTTGAATGTTTAAAGATTACACTAAAAGCTGTCACTGGGTCAAATTTTTCAATGATGCTGGGAAAAAATAAGAAGTTTTTTTTAAAATTATATATACCTATGCATCCTCTAGGGCCTTCTCCAAAAGGCAAATAAATGTACTTGTGTCTTGTCTTCTCTTCTTCTCTGTTAAATCTTTCTGGTAAAAATTTATCGGGATTTTTAAAATACTTTGGATCATTTTGAATTGCTTCGACAGGAATAATAATTTTAACTCCAGGGTCAATAGTGACACCAATCTGGGGAATTGTGTATTTTCCAGCACAAACTCTATGTAAAGTTCCTAAAGGAGGAAATATTCTCAAAGACTCCTTGAACGCCATATCCAGTAGAGTAAATTCCGAGACAGCGTCGTAACATAGTTTATTATCGTATTTAGCTAGAACATGGTCGATTTCATTTTGTACTTTTTCTTGTATGTCTGGGTTGAAAGCTAATTCATGTAAAGTGTAGCTGGTGGATGAAGAAGAAGTTTCAAATCCTGCAGCGAAAAATATGAAGACTTGTGCTATCATACAGATTAAGTCCATTTCCATTTCGACCATTTTTGGTGACCCATCTGGTTGTCTTTCCTCAATAGACTCTCCTACTATTTTACCTTTGGAAGTCAGCTCTAACAGTAAGTCTATAAAGTCATTTCTATCAGTAGGCTTAAAATTTCTCTGTTCGAAAACTTTTGTTATCATGTCGATGAATATTTTTTCAAGATTTGGGTCAAATAGATTTAGACTACTTCTCAACTCAGGGAATATTTCCCACAAGCCATGCAGAAAAAGTTGTTTGTTCGAACGAGAAAAAATTTCTTTACCTACTTCACGAAAAATTGAATTTTCGTTATTGATTGTATCCATTTCAATGCCGAGGCCACATGCGCCGATGAAATCTGTAGTAAATCGAGCCATGAGTTCACGGACGTCACATTCTCCACCTTTAGCTATAATATCTTCACCTTGACCATATAGCTTTTCTGTACATTTAATTATAAGGGGAAACATACTCTTTAGTTTAGCAGTCGTAAATGCTGGAGTTAATCTTTGACGTATAAGTTTCCAGGCATCCCCGTCAGCATTAAAAATATTTTTTAATAAAGGTTCCTTTTTCATATCTCTTCCTAGGCCCCGCATATGAAAATCAGCAAAATTTACGTTTAAAATATTTCTTACTATCTCTGGATCTCTTATTATCAATTCCGGCGTCACACCACTGAAATATCCCACGACTTTTTCTTCAGGGTATTTATAATACAGTTCAGAAACTACAGTAGTTATACTTTTTAAGGCGAACGCCTTTTGTAAGTGATTACCAAATATAGGTAACGTGGGGTCACATTTAATATTTCTTTTGGCCCAGTAATCGTGATTTCGAGTTGTATAAAAGTAAAGCAGTATAAGCAAAATGATAATGATTACAATCATCTTGTCGCGTCAACATTCAAACTATGACTGATATTTCCTATATATTGTTTTTTGTGCTTTGTATTCTTATCTGTAACATCTGTACCTAATACAAATATAAGGTAAGTGTCCCCGTTTTCGGCATCTTAAGGCTCTTATAGCGTTAAACAATTTTAAATATATTATTAAATGTTATACGAACTTGCAAATTTTACTGTCATCAATGTGGGTATTTAGTCAATAATTTAATGTGTGAATTATGTAATTTAAGTTGAGTTTAGTTTTTATATTGATTTATTTGTGGACCTCTTGTTTGAACCCTAATTCGTGATAACATTTAGCTTATCTTCTAAGTTCGTGAACTTGTGGCTCCTGTTTCGGGATACATTTTTTACCCCACAAGTAAGGTTAATTTGTAATAAAACGAGTTTAACATATAAAGGTTTTGATTGTAAACAATTCGTAAATAAAAAAATTGGGTGAAATCAGTTTAACGACATTAAAACTTTTATAATTTACAAAATATAAAAGCTCAGATTTCAGAACTACGTATATTAATCAGCTTCACATTGTATCCCGCACACAGCAGGGTAGGCAGAGGGAACCTAGTGTTAAGACACTCCGTTCCCCACTTTCTGCCGAATTCTGGAGGCATTGCGTGTTGAGTGGCAGAACTCAACGCCCCGCTTAGCCTCGACGCCAGAGCGAAGAAATTGAAATATAAATTTAAGTAAATATTTCCTGTCCTGGAGTGGGGATCAAACCCACATCCCACAACCAGTCGGTTTTACAGTCACACTTCGTGTTGCTGCGCTATGATTGGCTCCAATATCAGTATAGCTTTTAAATATTTCTTTTATAAAAAAAAAATCAAGTCTCAGTTTTGAAGCCATGAATGCCAATTTCTTGTTACCTCTTTGATTAATTAGAAAATAAAATTACGAACTTATGTAATATAAATAAACTTAAATAAATTTTAACAATAATAATTTAAAAAATGATTACTTCACCAAACATAAAACCTTACTAAATAATAACATTAATAAAATGAAAACTTCAAAGAAAAATCATAAAATCAGTGCCATTTTTGAGAAAGTGAAGCAAGATTGGCATATTAGTAGCTACGACATTCCTGAAGAACGTCCAGATGTTGATCATAAAACAGTTTCACGTCATTTTCGAAAGTCTGGATACAAGAAAAAACATTTGGGTACCACACGATCTCACCGAGAGAAACCTAATGCAACGTGTTTCCATTTGCGTTTCTTAGTTGAAATATAATAATTCCGAACCATTTCTTAAACAGTTGATTTCGGTTAATGAAAAATGGATGACTTACAACAAGAATGTGCGAAAAAGATCATGGTCGAAGCATGGACAAGCCCCACAGACCGTGGCAAAGACAGGCCTGACTAGGAACAAAGTGATACTATGTGTATGGTGGGATTGAAAAGGAATCGTCCACTATGAGCTTTTGCCACAGGGTAAAACTATCGATTCTGACCTCCACTGTCAGCAACTGATGAGGTTAAAGAAAGCTGTTGAGAAAAACTGGCCGGAGCTGGTGAAAAGGAAAGGCGTGGTGTTCCACCATGACAACGCCAAACCGCACTCATTTATAGCCACTCAGTAAAAATTGAGAGAGCTTGGCTGGGATATGTTGATGCATCCTCCGTATAGCCCTGACCTTGCTCCATCTGATTTCCACCTATTTCGGTCATTGCAGAACTCTTTAGGAAGCATAAAGGTAATCTCAAAAGATTTTTTAATCAAAAATCTCAAAATTTCTACAGGAGTGGGATCATCACTACCCATAAGATGGACAAGTTATCGATCAAAACGGCACATACATAAATAATTAAAAAAATATACATAAAAAAAATTCTTTGTATAAACAATACAAATATACTTTTGCCCCTTACCTTACATTAAAATGAACGGAAAAATAAACAATAAAATAAATAAGAAGAAGAAATATATGTATATACGTAAATATAAAAATATATATACATTTATATATAATTTTGTTAAATAATATGAGGCCAGTCGTGGCGCAGGGGCACAAAATGTGACTGTAAAACCGACTGGTTGTGGGTTCGATCCCCACTCGAGGAGATGAAATATTTACTTAAATGTATATTTCCATTTCTTCGATTTGCTCTCGAGACAAAGCGCGACGTTGAGTTCTGCCACTCAACTCAGCTAGCCAGGCATTCCTCCAGAATTCGACAGAAAGTGGGGAACAGAAAAAGAAAGTTATAAATCAAAACAAAATCAAAAAAAATATTCTCACATGACCAGTTAGCTCCAGAGAAACGAATGTATAAAATTATACAATTTTAAAGTTTTTTTTAAAGCCCTAATTATAATACAAAAACATTGCACTACAAACGGTAAATTCATATAAAAATATCGAAAAGAAAAAAAGTACATTGAAATTAAAACAAAAATATACATAACAGTCGTACCAAAATGCTACTGTCCATGTCTACAGAGTACAGATATATTTAACTTAAAAGTGTCAGTTGTCAATTGACATTGACAGGATGAAATGTAAACATTACAAACACCCTTTGGGTATATGTGTTCTGTGATTACAAAACACGAATTAACTGTATTATGAAATAAATCATTACAGCAAGCGTAAAATAATACCATAAATATAAATTTGCCTAAAAACAAGTAACAGACTATAGACAATGGATGGCAATTGATATAATACTTAAAAAGCAATAAATAAATATGCAAATTGGAGATTTACCTATAAAAATAAGCAAACTAAGTCACACCTTCTTCCATTTTATAATAATTGTACTATTTAGTACTATAATAATTGTACCATTTAGTATTAGTAAAACCATGCATCTTTTTCTTCTTACAGTTGATGCAGAAAACTACTTATACTTAGATCATCCCAAAGTTACGTCTTCCTCATTCGGGTTCCATCGTGGCACCTGTTCAATGATAAAATATTATTGTATTACCACCTAAGCCATGTGTAAGTGTCAAGTTTCATGGTGATACAATTATAGTAAATGGGTCAAATTCTATTTCTTAAAGTTTTTTACATAGTTACAGGTCGAACAATTATTTAATAAGTGTTTCTATTTTTTTACACGTAAGAAAATTTATATATAAAAGCCATCGTGGCTTAGTGATGCCCATGATGGTAGACGCGACGGTTATGGATTTGATCCCCACCCTAGGTAAAGTTTTGTTATAAATATTTTATTTTCTTTGCTTTGTTAACAAGACAAAAAGTGAGGTTCAGTTCTGCCACTCAACACGTAATGTTTTGACTTTTTCTCAAAATATGGGGAATGGGGCATCTTAACACAAGGTTCCTTCTGCCTACTCTGCTAGTTACAGTATAAAGTTACACTTTATGTTAAACTGAAAAAAAAATCTGTGAATTATTTAACGTAGTTAATTTATTTAACGTGGAGTTTTCTATATACAGCATTATTGTTTGTTGTGCTTGAATGTTATATGTAAAATATCTTTTTATAAAATAAGAATAGCAAAAAAATTAAATGAAAATGTACAAGTTTTACTAAAAGTTACTTAACTATTAGGATAATAACACTTACTATATCTATTATTCAATTATTTATCCGAAATCTGTGGATTCTGAGGAGGAACTGTCATCAACATTAATGACGTAACGGTCCACCACATTATCTATTAAATGAACAATTTTTTTCATCTTTTGCTCTTCTTTTATCACATGGCCAATGCAGCTTTGCCAACCTCCTACTGTTGTTTTTTTATTGCATTTTAAACTTAGCAAAACTTAAGTTTCTTACTTAAAAAAATAACAAAAATAAAAATAACAATGGATTCATGAAAATTCAAAGAAAATAACTGAAAATGGTGGATATAATCTGACGGATGACAAAATGTTCTAATATTAATTACGAGATATAATTTATTTTTATAGTACTAAAATATGTCTGAAGTTTGGGAAGAAGTTGACTTTTAGATGTTTTTACATGTACACGACATATTTAAAAAATATTATTGATAATAAAAAAACCGGGTGCATACTAACATTTTTAAATTTTAAGTTAATATATTCTGGCTTTACATATGGAAACAATCTTTATTTTTTATCATTGTTCTTTTTACTTATTACTTTTCGTTGTCGTTTCTTTTAACTTATTTATTTCTTTTTATTTACTATTATATATATACAGTGTGCAAATTTATAAAATTTGAAAATATAAATATTTAAATTATATTACAAAAATAAAATTTTAGGATAGAAAAAATATCAGAATTTTGTAAAAAAAAATTCTCCCCGCTTTACTGGTATTCTATTTTAATTATAAGATAATATTATAATAAATTTTATGGCTATTTTACAGTGTTATTAGCTAATTAATACTTAAAATATATATTTTTTAATGAATATATTAACTCCATCAAACCTGTCATGCAAAAGAACCTTTTTTTGACATGTTTACCTTATTTCATGCCTTCGTGAATCGAGTATAGCTATGAATTATTAAGGTTATTTACAAAATATTTTGCTTTTATGATAAAAGTAATGTTTAACTAGTGAAATTATTATTAAAGTGATTAAAAATTAATAATAATGTGTTTAGATATCATATTTTATCACATTTTATACTTATTATTTTACTAAATATAAACATTAAACTAAACAATATATTTTTTTGTTAAATTTTAAAGATTTCTTCGCTCTGTATTTTGAATAGTAACTTAATTGTTCGTTGCTTATGTTATTTTTTGTGACTGACCAAGTATAAATTGAATCCACACAGATCACACAGCACAGACATATATCTTTGGTCTCTTAGATTTTTTAATTTTTATATATCATTTAAGCAAATTATCTGATCAAAATTAAAAGCTGATTTAATTTGGCAAATTCAGTTTCACGCCGTGTCCCGTACACATCACGCAGGGTAGGCAGAGGGAACCTAGTGTTAAGACACTCCTTTCCCCATTCACCACCGAATTTTGGAGGCATTGTGTGTTGACCGGCCGATTTCAACACCGCGAGTTGCCTCGACCCCAGAGTGAAGAAATCAAAATATAAATTTAAATAAATATTTCATTTCTTCGTGGGGGTATTTAACCCAAAACTAGTCTCGTGTACAGTCACATACTTGTGCCTCTTCGCCACGATTGGCCTCTATATATTATTTAAAAAACAAAATAAAAACCGATTTCAAAACTATTTCTCTATGCACACTTAAATAAAAAATAAAATGTAAGAAATATTATTTTAATTACTTCGAATTAAAGAAAATTAAACAAATAATAAATAACATCTTAAAGAAGTATAAGTCCAAATTACATACTATAAACGCCGAAGTTTATGTACATAAAATTGCCTTGATGATGGAATAACTTTCGGTCGTAAATTACAATGTCCATGTAAAATAAAAAAAACGTTGAAATATCGCCTTGTAATCTTCAAATATTTTTTTGTCATGCCTTATTGTGACTTTAATTTATAAGAGATATATACAGGTATATAGCGTCACGGATATATTTTGCCATTTTTCTTTTAGCTTTTTTTTTTATTTTGACGACCGAAAGAGGTATGTAGAGACCGTAGCATTTGGCGCTTCGATCCCTCTGACTACCCCGCTAGGGATACAACGTGAAGCTAAGTTAAGCTTAAGTCATTAATTTCTTCGCTCTAGCAGCGAGTGCAGCCTGGCGTTGAGTTCCGCAACTCAATAAGCAATGCGTCGAAAAATTCGGCAAAAAGACACTTATCTTATCACTAGGTTCCCTCTACCTATCCTACTAACGAAACTGTATAAAAACAAGCAAACAGTAGTTAGTACATCGATATCTATACTAAAACTATCAAAACTACTGGGCCGATTTAGAAAATAATTTTACCAATAGACGATTAACATATGAAAAAAATACCAATAAAATAATTATACGCTGTGGAAATTATTGACAAATTAAAGAACAAACAATGTAGTACAGTTTTATAGAGGACGTTAATATCTACAAAAAAGTTCTCGATACCATATGTCTAACTTAGAGTTATGCCACCATAACTTATTTTTTATAAGAAAATGCGCAAACTAACTAGAACAAAGCCGCCATCGTATCTAGTACAGAGTGCTCTCTAAAGAATATATTATGTATTATTGTAAAAGAATGAAAGAATGTGTAATTCCTTTATAGAAAATCAAATAAATTAAATCAATTTGCGCTAGTAGTAATTGGTTATGCGTTTCCAAGATAACTTTTTAATCTCTATATATAATAAGACAGTAAAAATATTTTGTCTGTACATTTAGTAATTTTGACTGAAATGGATAGAGGGACACTTAAAAAGACTAATAGAAAGCAAAAAGATTTTTTTTGAATTTCTTGTCTGTCTGTCTGTCTGTCTGTCTGTCTGTCTGTCTGTCTGTCGACATATTGTTGTCCGCATTTTTCTCTGAAACTACTGAACCGATTTACTTGAAAATTTCACCAATTGCTTTGTTTTAACTCAATTTAGGTTCTAAAGTTTGGTTCATCAAAATCGGTTCATTAAAAAAAAAGTTATCGTCATTTGAATGAACTCAAGGCATTAGCTTGCCAGCGAATGTTATATAGAAATCGCGCTGGTATGACCCTGGCTAAAGAATGACGTTCGAAACGTTAATTTAAACTTTATATTTGTTTGTCATTCTATTTTAGGGTGTGAGGCCAGTCGTGGCGCAGCGGCACGAGGTGTGACTGCAAAACCGACTGGTTGTGGGTTCGATCCCCACTCGAGGAGATGAAATATTTACTTAAATTTATATTTCCATTTCTTCGCTCTGGTGTCGAGGTTAAGCGCGGCGTTGAGTTCTGCCACTCAACAAGCAATGCCTCCAGAATTCGGCAGAAAGTGGGGAACGGAGTGTCTTAACACTAGGTTCCCTCTGCCTACCCTGCTATGTGCGGGATACAGCGTGAAGCTGATTTATTTATTTTAAGTAAACAAAATTGAATTGTTAGTAGAGATTACCTTCATAAATCATAACAGTGAAGTTTAAATCGTAATTAATTAAACACAGAGATAAAGAACGTTGTTGTATGTTGTCTTTATATTTGTTTGTCATTCTATTATAGGGTGTGAGGCCAGTCGTGGCGCAGCGGCACGAGGTGTGACTGCAAAACCGACTGGTGTGGGTTCGATCCCCACTCGAGGAGATGAAATATTTACTTAAATTTATATTTCCATTTCTTCGCTCTGGTGTCAAGGTTAAGCGCGGCGTTGAGTTCTGCCACTCAACACGCAATGCCTCCAGAATTCGGCAGAAAGTGGGGAACGGAGTGTCTTAACACTAGGTTCCCTCTGCCTACTCTGTTGTGTGCGGAATACAGCGTGAAGCTGATTTATTTATTTATTTTATGATAGTTGTCAATCAATTCTGCTTATTAAATAATCATGTATTTTAAGCGGGCGAAGCCGTGGGCGGGCCGCTAGTAATAAATATTATATATTAAATAAAAAGTCTCATTTAGCAAGATAAATACTATTTTTTACAATTATCAAGCAAACATGTATTTACAAACTTTGTACTTGTAAATGAACTTAAATTATCCAAAAAAATACCAGATTTTAATTTATATATTATTTGTTTTGTTTCTCAGTTTTAATGTAAGTGGGACTCCACCAATAACACCCTGTGTAATGTTTAACCTTGGATTGACTTGTAATTTTCTACAAGTTTTGCTCGATGGTTCCACTGAAAACTTATGCAGCAGGGCGGCTAGTCCTGCCAGGGATTGCATGTGACCCAATCGAGCTCCTGAAATTATAATTGATAATGTTTAAATTGAAAGTTGTGACTAGAGTAAAACCACGAGAGTATATATAACAAATAAACAAGAGTATGCATTACAAAGCAAATTTCGATGAAAGAAAAGATCTTAATGAATTTACATACCTATACATCCTCTAGGACCTTCTCCGAAAGGCAAATATACGTATTTGTGTCTTGTTTTTACTTCTTCTGCATTAAACCTTTCTGGTAAAAATTTATCGGGATTTTTAAAATACTTTGGATCATTTTGAATTGCTTCGACAGGAATAATAATTTTAACTCCAGGGTCAATAGTGACACCAATCTGGGGAATTGTATATTTTCTTGCGCAAACTCTGTGTAAAGTTCCTAAAACGGGAAACATTCTCAAAGACTCCTTGAACGCCATATCCAGTAGAGTAAATTCCGAGACAGCGTCGTAACATAATTTATTATCGTATTTAGCTAGAACATGGTCGATTTCATTTTGTACTTTTTCTTGTATGTCTGGGTTGAAAGCTAATTCATGTAAAGTGTAGCTGGTGGATGAAGAAGAAGTTTCAAATCCTGCAGCGAAAAATATGAAGACTTGTGCTATCATACACATTAAGTCCATTTCCATTTCGACAATTTTTGGCGATCCATCTGGTTGTCTTTCCTCAATAGATTCTCCTACTATATTACCTTTGGAAGTCAGTTCTAACAGTAAGTCTATAAAGTCATTTCTACCAGTAGGCTTATAATTTCTCTGTTCGAAAACTTTTGTTATCATGTCAACGAATATTTTTTCAAGATTTGGATCAAAAATATTTAGACTACTTCTGAGTTCAGGGAATATTTCCCATAAGCCATGCAGAATAACTTCTTTATTCGAACGAGAAAAAATTTCTTTACCTATTTCACGAAAAATTGAATTTTCGTTGTTAATTGTATTCATTTCAATGCCGAGGCCACATGCGCCGATGAAATCTGTAGTAAATCGAGCCATGAGTTCACGGACGTTACATTCTCCACCTTTAGCGATAATATATTCACCTTGACCATATAGCTTTTCTGTACATTTAATTATAAGAGGAAACATACTCTTTAGTTTAGCAGTTGTAAATGCTGGAGTTAATCTTTGACGTATAAGTTTCCAGGTATCCCCGTCAGCATTAAAAATATTTTTTAATAATGGTTCCTTTTTCATATCTCTCCCTAGGCCCCGCATATGAAAATCAGCAAAATTTACATTTAAAATATTTCTTACTATCTCTGGATCTCTTATTATCAATTCCGGCGTCACACCACTGAAATATCCCACGACTTTTTCTTCAGGGTATTTATAATACAGTTCAGTAACTACAGTAGTTATACTTTTTAAGGCGAACGCCTTTTGTAAGTGATTACCAAATATGGGTAACGTGGGGTCACATTTAATATTTCTTTTGGCCCAGTAATCGTGATTTCGAGTTGTATAAAAGTAAAGTAGTATCAGTAGAATGGCAATAATAATTACAATCATCTTGACACGTCTACATTCAAATTATAACTAATATTTAATGTACTTTGTGTACTTATCTGCAAAACCTATTATCGATAATATAGGTAATATTGGGTAACAACTCATATTTTTTATTAATGATAAAAAAATATGAATTGTAAGATAGCAATATATTGATTTAATTCTTTACATACTTAACATAAATGTATTAAATAACTACATAATTATATTGTGTTGTAATTGAAATATACTCGTACTGTACTAGCAGTGAGAATATATTTCATTAAATATAAATTGTTGTCTGTTAATAAAAATATTAGCGTCAATATGTGTTTTATTTATAACTAATTCCAAAATAATGATATTTTCTTCTATCTATCTTTTCTATTAACAGTGATTCATCTTGGTTTGTTTGTTTCTAACTGGATTTTTATAAGTCTCTGTCTCCAACTATTTGTGAGGCAAAAACTTGCCGTTTTCAGATTAAGACGATTAAGATGATGACTGGCTAGCTCAGATTTCAAAACAAAATCTTTTTTTGTCTTTTCTATTGTCTATCGGCAACTATTCTACAATTTAAAATACTCTACATAATCGACTTCTTCTCCAAATTAAATCAAAATTAAATCAGCTTCACGCTGTATCCCGCACACAACAGGGTAGGCAGAGGGAACCTAGTGTTAAGACACTTCGTTCCCCATTTTCTGCCGAATTCTGGAGGCATTGTGTGTTAAGTGGCAGAACTCAACGCCGTGCTTAACCTCGACACCAGAGCGAAGAAATGGAAATATAAATTTAAGTAAATATTTGATCTCCTCGAGTGGGGATCGAACCCACAACCAGTCGGTTTTACAGTCCAAGCCTTATCCAGCCTTAGCCAATTAAATACATTAGATCTATATAATTCAAATTTACTAAAATTGTGATTGATATCTCCTAAATTAACTATAAAATTGACTTTTTAGAAGATATCACAATTCTAAAAACGGGAGCAGAGCGGTTATCACGTCGCGTCGTGCGACTCGGTAAGTCGAAGGTGACAGAGGGCGACTAGTGAGGAGAGTATCTACTTATTAATTATGTATAATACCTAATGTCTATACTAATATTAATTGCGCTAATCTCAGAAGTACCTGTTTCCAATTTAAAAAAAAAATTGTACTGTCCATGTATCGAGGAAGGTTAGGCTGTATACTTGACGCAATGACTAAGATGACTGAAGTAACAATAAAAAAAATAGCTTAATAACGTCTGTTGCTTGCGTTGTGCAAGCGTTTAACGTTACGCAAAAACCACGAAGCCCGAATAATACTCCATTAAATGTTCTAAATAAAACGCTTGGGCAGCCTATATCTATTTCCTAAACTTACAATAACCATTTTTACAAATTACAAAAAAATAAAACATTTATTATACATATATTTACGAAACTATTTTAAGCAATATAATATTATTTCTGTTAATACATTAGATATATAGTGAATTTTATGTAGATCACAATTGCTATTAACAGTATATTAAAACAAAATCAAATCAGCTTCGCGCTGTACCTCGTACACTGCAGGGTAGGCAGAGGGAACCTAGGGTTTAGACAGTCCGTTTCCCACTTTCCGCCGATTTCTGAAGGCATTGCATGTTGAGTGGCGGAACTCAAAACCGGGTTTTTGCTTTGGAGCCAGAGCGTAGAAATGAAAATATAAATGTTAAAAAATATTTCATTTCTAATGGGGACGGAACCCATTACCAGTCGATTTTACAGTCACATTTTGTGCCCCTGCATCATGACTGGCCTAACTTAAATCTATATCTTAGAAGATATCATAGATACTTATTTAGAAAACGTATAAATATTAGAACGTAGCGGGACTCGAACCTGCGCCTCCTGGAAACCGACCTGGTATTTTTCTCTCCTAAGTATGGAATAACACTTTAAAATTTTTATCATACATTTAATATACAGGGACAGAGCCGCAATCGCCGGACTTTTGAGCTAATCTATCGTACTATCAATTATATTTGATATAATCGATAGTACGACAATTATTGTTTAAATTGTATACTAGCGACCGGCTCACAGCTTCGTCCGCTTGTTACATAATTATTTGTTTTCGGTTCTATTACGTTATTAAATGTCAAAAAATGTATTCAAATAACGAATTTACTGTAAATATAGATGAAAAACCATTTTTTTCTTTCTTTTTCTTCTAACTTGACAAATGATCCTTGAAAATAGCATATAAAATATCCGGTAATATTATTATTTAACCGACGAAGAAAAGAAGGTTATCAATTCGACTATTTTTTTTATGTTTGTTACCTCAGAACTTTTGACTGTATGAATCGATTTTGATGATTCCTTTTTATTCGAAAGCTGATGCTTCCCTTGAGAAAATCCATGAGAAAACCACATACTTAAGTGTTAAATCTGCATTAAGTATGTGCGCGACAAATGAACAAAAAACTATCAATAACAGGCCAACCGAGTTCAAATATTCTTTTTTTATTGAAAAGAATACATTTGAAGGGTAGTTTGATGAGAGTTTGGTTAGATTAGGTTCTGATTATGGGATGGGATGTGGAAGTCGTTTTTTTTTGTTAAAAATTGTAAACGGCGAAACGTCAGCACAGCTGCGCGTTTGGCCGTACACAATGCAGTGTTGGTACCGACGCTGTTATACGGCAGCGAAACGTGGGTATTACAGAAGAAAAATCAAAGAAAGATGAATGCCGTGGACATGCGATCTCTTCGTAGGATATGCGGAGTCAGCTTATCTGATCGAATCCGCAATGAAGAGATACACAGAATGGCAGGTACTGGCGAGCATGTCACGGTAGGAATGAAGAAGAACGTGCTCAGCTGGTTTGGGCACGTCGAACGAATGAGTGATGAAAGAATGACAAAAAAGATTTATGATGGAAAAGTGAGTGGTAAGAGAGATAGGGCGAGACCTCGGTTAACTTTCGAAAACACAATATCAAAGATACTGGAGGAAGGTCACGTAAAAAGCACGAGGACCCCCCGGAGGGCATGTATGAAGAAGTTGATGACAGTGGACGAGGTGAAAGAGGTATGTAGACACCGTAGCGTTTGGCGCTAAGTTCTCTCTGACTACCCCGTTAGGAATAAAGCGTGAAGCTAGGCTAAGTTATTTATATAAATAAGAATGTATTTTTTTGTTTAATCGATCCCAATAGTTATTACATATTATGCAAGGAAAGTTTTACACTTTAGAAAGTTGTTTTATTATAAAAACTATCAAAATTTTTATTGTTGACAAAATATTTTCTCAAATTAAAAAATTGACCATGTTTTCCACCTGAAAAATACTAAAGGGCGAAAAAATATTAAATATATACCACATTAGTATCGACACTGTACTGGTAATCATAATTGAAATATATATATATATATATATATATATATATATATATATATATATATATATATATATATATATATATATATATATATATATATATATATATATATATATATATATATATATATATATATATATATATATATATATATATATATTATATACGAAATACATTTGTATGCAAAGTTTAAAGCTGTTTATTGTGACAGAATATAAAACAGTATATCTATGCAGGAATTACACACTCTTTTTATTCTTTCACAATAATACATATATTTTTTAGATGTCCCTCTGTACTATGATATCGGCTCTGTTCTAATTAGTTTGCACATATCCTATCTTTCAAAGTTAGTTATTGTGGCATAACTCTACAGTTAACTTTTTTGTGGTTATTCATGTCTTCTATAAAATTCATACATCACTTTGCTCTATTGTCAATAATGTCCACAGCGTACTCGTTATAAGATTTTTTTGGTGTTTTTTTAAACGTTAATCGTCTCGGTGCCTATTCAATTCAAATAAAGAAACAAAAAATCTAATCGATTGTCTTCATAATTTTAGTGATATCGATGCACCTCCCCCCACCCCCGCAATTGCACTGCATTTTTTATTATTATATGATATTTTAAAATTCGTTATATCTTTTGAATGGAACGTCCGATTTTATTAATTTAAAAGTATTTTACACTACTTAAAAATAATATAAAACTTGATATTGTTTTTTTTTAATTTTAAACATTTTAAACGAGATCACTATTATTTTACAAAGCTTATTAGAATATTAGTAGACTAAAACAATTTAAAATATGTTTATTTATCTCTAACTCTCAACTTAAGCGGAATACCGTCCATAACACCTTGTACCACATTCATATGTGGATTTATTATTAATTTTTTAGGTGTATTAGGCGACATCTCTACAGTAAATCGTTGAAGAAGAGCGGCGAGTCCCGCTAGGGATTGCATTTGACCCAATCTTGCTCCTGAAATTATTAAACACATATTTTTAAATAAGTGATAAAACAATATTTTTAAAGAGGCTGTCGTGGCGCAGTGTAACAGTGTCTGGTTATAAGCGCGACGGTTTTGGGTTCAATTCCTACTGAGTCATTTTGTATATGACACACCACTGTGCATGCGGTTTGACTTATGTTATGCCTGTCTTAAAGCACCCTTCTTGTTGGACTATACATATTTTATAAGTGTCGGATATACATATGTAAATTTCACATTATAACTAAAAACTTAAAATCACACAACCCTTAAGTCTTATATTTTTTATATAGATACCATAATCAATTATCAGTTTGTAAATTATGTTGCAAAAATATAAAAGTTTATCTAGATTACATAGTTGAGTTGTTTTAACGTGTCTGTAGCTATGTATTTAGATTTACATTTAATTTAACGTGATATAATACGCTAAATTATGTTATTAAAATGTATTTTAAGCGAGCAGGTAGTGGAGAACCTTGAAGATATTTGGTTACTTGGTTTCAAGTATCTTTTCCAAGTTTTCTTATAACAAAATATTCTACAATGAGAAAAATGTGTAATGATTAATAAAAAACGATAGTTATTATATGTAGTAATTCTCACCTATGCAAGTTCTTGGACCTTCACCGAAAGGCATATATATATATTTTTGCTTTTGTTTCATTTCACCTGCAGCCCACCTCTCCGGTAAATATTGATCTGGATTGTCATAGTATTGTTTATCATTTTGAATTGCTTGTACAGGAATAACAATTTTAACATCAGGATCTATTGTTATTCCTAACTGTCTGATTGTATATTTTTTTCTGCAAACCCTTTGGAGTATTCCTAAAGGAGGAAACATTCTTAAGGCTTCTTTAAACGCCATGTCTAGCAAAGTCAACTCTGATACAGCATCGTAGCACAATTTATTATCATATTTTGCCAGCACTTCATCAATTTGTTTTTGTACTTTCACTTGTATATCAGGATTTTGAGCTAGTTTGTATAATGTGAAGCTTGTAGATGAAGATGATGTCTCAAAGCCTGCTCCAAAAAATACAAACACTTGTGCTATCATACACATAAGATCCATTTCTATTTCAACGATTTTTGGTGAACTATCAGGATTTCTTTCTTCAATGGACTCTCCTGTAATTTTACCGTTTGCTGATAATTCTAAAAGTAAGTCCACGAAATCATTTCTTCCTGTAGGCTTAAAATTACGTTGTTGAAAAATTTTTGTTATCATATTAATAAGAACGTCTTCTAGTTTCTTATCAAAAACACGTATAAAGCCAGCGGTTTCTGGGAATATATCTGAAATACTAAAATAGAACATGTCTTTCCAGGTGCGTGTAAACATAGTTTTTCCTAATTTTCCAAAGAAAGAACCTTCGCTTTTAATGGTGTCCATGTCAACACCAAGACCACAGGCACCAATAAATTCTATTGTAAATTTTGCCATGACATCGCGCACATTACATTCACCACCTGTTTTTACAATTTCATCGCCCAAACCATGTAGTTTTTCTGCACACTTAATGATTAATGGGAACATGCCTTTTAATTTTGCACTTGTAAATGTGGGTCAATCTTTGACGTAAAAGTTTCCAAGAATCGCCATCTGCGTGAAAAAGGTTTTGTGTTAGTACTTGCTTTTTTGCATCTTTTCCAAAACCACGTGTGTAGAAGTTAGAGAAGTCGACACTCAATATATCTTTTATTATTTCAGGATCTCTTATTATTAGTTCTGGCGTATTTCCAGAGTAGTAGCCAACTACTTTTTCACTGGGATATTTGTTATACATATCGTAGGCAATTTGGGTTATACTTTTCATTCCAAAGGCTTTTTTTAGATGATTTCCAAATAACGGCACTGGCGGGTCATGTTTGATATTCTTTTTCGCCCAATATCTATGTTTACGTGTTGCGTAGAAATATATGGAGGTTAACAAAATTACACAAATAATAAACATTTTCTGGCGTCAAATACACAAGTGACTAGGCTGAATTATAAATTAAACAAAGAGTCGCTAGGGTCTTTATATTTATATACTTATTATATAACATCATAAAACACTGAGATAACGTGTAATTGTAAGAGATAAAGTCGCGCATATCAAATCTTTACATACAAATACACTTGCGACTAAATACTAGCAGAGAAACGTTATTTTATTCCAAAAATATCAAAGCAAATATGCTTTTATATTCAAATTTGTCAAAAGTGATTATTATATTAACAAAATGTTATTATAATTTATTTATGATTCACATATTTAACACAGTTCAATATTAAATATTTAAAAAATATTTTAATTAGAAGTGAACACAGAATTAAACAACACAATTTGAAAATTATATGCGAAACTAATTTTATATTTAATTTTTTGTCTTATTTATGAACTTATACTTGTTATTGTTGTAAATTCAATATTTATACTGATATTCACCGCCAATCATTCGCCTTTATACTTCGAAACAAGTTGTGCGTGGTACCTATGGTTTCGTGGCGAGATCTTAACATACTTCAATACATAATATGTATAATAACACTTATACGTGCTTTGATAATATAAAGAGTCTAACGGACAGTATATTTTTTTTTACGTTTACATTTTTGTATATTCACATCCGTGAATAACTGAGAAACTAGTGTGAAGACACTCCGTTCTTTACCTATATGCATTTTCGTTTGTATAAGTAAATTTACTAGAGTTCAGTCATGGCGCATTTTTTTCTCAACATTATAAAACAAGGTTAAATAACTGCCGCAAGCAGAGGTTGCCATCATTTGAAATTTTTAATTCCGGTTTTGGTTGCCTATGAGAATATTAATGAACTAAACTTAAGTTTAACAACTTTTAGAAGTTTTACTATATACTTCCCACTGACCTACCACCCTGAAAATTGTATGGAATAACGACCCCGACTCGCCTTAGCCGGGTTTTTACCAAATATAAGTAATAGTGATACTATTGCGATATATGTCAGTCCTAAACTTATTTTCTGTTAAAAACTAGTTTATTTTAAGTAATAACCAGAAAGCAGCAACTGGACCTTGAGCGTGTTAAAAGTTATTTACCTGAATGCAACATTGTAATAAGCAAGTACAGTAAGTAGATGTTCTTAGATGTTATTAGCCTCGATACTACAATGTAGTCAGCTATTATAGGTGTGTTATTGGTAACTTCTAGAGTACATAGTGTTATATTAAATGGATCTAAATAAATGAATGAATTATTAATTGGGATATTTTGTAGTAAATAATTTTATTTTATTTATATTGAAAATATTTTTACTTCAACTTTTAGTTATAGGATAAGCAGGTTCTAAATAGTCGTTTTTAACATTGCATTGCTTTTCATAGATTTTTTTTCGCCTTCACATTTAGAGTGCGGTACGTGGGCTTTAATGTAAAATGGCCTTAAACGTAAAAAGTTATTGGTCGTAATATAATAAGGTCACGTATGGTAATAGCGATAGTTGTAGTTTTTATGATGATGAAATATCTGTTTTATAAACGGCAAAATCGTTTTCTTGGCAAAATTACTATCTACTGTAAGAGATATGATCTCTTAAATCTCTCTTTAATCTTTTAAAAATATTAAAATATAAGTTTAGTTATTTATAGCTAAAATTCAAAGACGTTCAGTCGTTTTGACAAAAATCATAAGTTCAGATTTTTTATAAAATACGTATAAAAATTTTGACCAACCATCAAATGAGAACGATATTTAAATTATGAAAGTTAACAATTACCAATTATGTTTTCCTTCAGTCGGGCAGTCACACTCTGGTTCAATGACACCTTACCAGATACCAGTTATCACACCGATCTCCCCACCGAAGTGAATTGATAATATCAATACCGTGAGGCGATGTATCTAAAGCATAATAGTTGACAGTAAAATATTTTTATTTAGTTAAATAGTTTTCAGTTTCATAAATTTCATGCATTAGGAAGATAAGAGAAATAGCTAATTTTGAATTTGATTTTAAAAATAAAAAAAACAAAATCCAAGTGTTTTAAATTTTAACGCAATACTATTTTAAATATTATTTTGCGTTAAGACTACAACGCTTCGCCCTTTAGTCGCTTCGCTTCTTATTTTAATAAAATATATAAAATTCTCTAAAAGGTTTTTTCAAATGATATTTATATTAGCTTCACGTTGTATTCTGCACATAGCAGAGTAGGCATAGGGAATCTGGGAACGTAGTGTTAAGACATTTCGCTGCCATTAAGGTACTTCAGTAAGCATCCTTTCTGCTGAATTCTGGAGGCATTGTGTGTTGATCGGCGAAACTCAACCCACGCTTTGCCCGTTACCAGCGCTAGTAAATGAAAACACTAAATATTTTATGTGTGTATATTTATGTGAGATAGTGGTTTAAATAATATATCAATAAAGTATAATTATTTTGCATTATTACAACGGAACAAATATTTGTATATTTTTTATGTACAGTATTTAAGTATTTAAATACAGTGTGTCCAATTTATGCGGAGATCAACTACCGGCGATGCACCTGCACCTCGAACCAGTTGGCACGCATGGCCGTACTCGTGACAGGGCTGGAATCAGATGTCACATCATCACCGTCCTGGGACAATAAAGATTCTAAAATAAAAAACGTAGTTTTTTTACGACATGTCCAGATCTAGTAGCCTACGAGAATATTAAGAGCAAATAATATCTTTACACTCAAATACATTAGATTCGTAGGCGCTTGTAATTTATTTAAATTTTCAAATAATATACAAATTCCATACATATTCCCTGACAGTACTTACCAGAGTTCGATGTATATCCGAATACGCGCATACGCGCAAAGAAACTTTCAGGCTTTATAAAATAACGAAGGTCTGGCTACTTCTCGGCTCGGCTCTTAGGTTAGCTTTGTCGTTAATTACAGCTTTAAATTGACTTTTACATTTTATTAATCAATTAATACTTTAGAAGATACAATAAATTCAAGATTTTATGCCACCAAAAAGAGTGACAGAGACCACAACGGGTCCTGCTTGCCGTGATAATCTATATATATAAAAAGACTTGTGCTGACTGACTGAGGTAAGACGTACGCAGAGCCGTAACCGCTGATGGCAGAAACGTGAAATTTGTGCAGATGTTTATTTTCATATTCTGGACATTCACTAAGAAGGGAATTTGAAAAATTTTAACCCTAAAGGGATGAAATAGAGGTTGAAATACAAACGTATGGAAACATTTTTTAATCTGTACCGATTTTTATAAAATTTGAAATTCAGACTGTTAGAAATATTTTATTGAACACGTGTTTCGTGGTTTTTAGAAAATTCACTCCTAATAAGCGGGCGAAGCCGCGCGCGCCCTCTAGTTTCAAATATATTTTATACATTTAATTATTCATTTATTTGTTTTTGTAGGATCGTCAACAGAAAAAACATTATAATATGGTCAAATTACATGATAATTCTTTCCTAAGATGCTTTTGTAACATTTGGTAGTAAATAAGGGTATGTGGTAGCGTGGGATCGCTGATGGCACGTTAACTTTTAATTCTTCGATGACAGCGCTATAATTGATGTCATTCTAAAAAAGCTAATGAAGAAAAGACATCTGTAATAGTTCTCGTTCTTGTACTTTTTGAACTTAAGGTCACCAGTTGGAAAATTAAGGTCGTACTAATGCATTTTAAATTTTCAATTCTATCACTATGAAATTTACACAGAAGACCAAACCGGGCAGCAGTACTCCAAGTGTGCTGCGAGCCTAACCGTAAAATAATTGTTATATAGTCTTTACTCTTTGAAATTCACTCGAACATCTTACTTAGCACAAACCCAAGTGATCGATAAGCAGAATCGAGTACTTTCTTTACTTGATGAATAAACCTTAGCTCGCAATCCAATCAATCATGATTAGGTCACGAATATTGTCAACTTCATTTAATGTCAGAGACATACAAATTTGATAACATGCCTGCTTTCTATTTTTCTTACAAGTGAATTTAATATGGCTGGCATTAGTTTGTATATTGTTTATGTCTTCTTGAAGGAGCAAGCTGTCATCATTTGTGTATATTGTTCTACATAATTTTAAATCGTCAGCATATGTATAAAAATCACAAATATCATTTATAAATAAATATATTGAAGAATAGGGGTCCTAAATTAAATTCTTGGGGTACTCCAGAACTTGCTGTAAATGGCTTTGATGTCATTCCATACAAAACAACAGTAGATTGGCGAGTTTTAAACAACTTTTGCACCACTCCAATAAATATTCTGTAATTCCATAAGCACTTAACTTTTACGCTGATTTTTTCGAAGGCTTTAGAAAACTCTATATATATTGCATTGACCTTTTCGCATATATTATTCACAAAAGTCGCAAGATTAGTACATGTCGATCTTTTATGCTAGTTGCTGGATAATACGTTCTTGACATGCACATAAATGTGTGTGTAAATAATTAACTCAAAAACTTAAAACATATTTGAAAGAATAAAGATTGGTCTGTAATTCGTAACACAATCCTTTTTCCCACTTTTTAGTGTTCTGACTTTTTTCCACGCCTTCGAAAAGGTTCTCGATTTAATTGGCATATTATAAATTAAGATAAATGGTAAGATATCCGTACATTTAACTATTTTTTTTATGATTTAAAAAAAATAACATAATATACTCGACACTTAACTACTAATAAACTTACATATAAGATTAAATAACAACAATTTTTATTATAGCATTAAATAAAACAAAAATATATAAAAAGGCCAACCAACAACGAATATAATATCACATCAAAATAACTCAGTCATAAATAACCTTCGTTAAGGGACCAAAAACAGTAATTCGCGCGTTGTAAACAAAACAAGTCACAGCGTACGAGAATAGTACTGGAATGCCGGATGTTGCAGGCAATCACAGGTGATGCTCGGACTGTTTCAGTGCGCGCTGTAGCGACCGACGCGCGCGCACGCTCTGCGACTCCTATAATTTAATCGATTTTCTATACGAAATATTACGATTCGTATATAAAAAAAAGAGAAAATAAACGAAAGTTTAAATTAAATAAAGATAAATTTCGACGACGAACGATTTGAACTTTATTCGTTTGTTATTTACAGAAGTTTCTGCTTTTAAATTAACTTTCAGGCTTTTTTTTTGTCAGTGATAGACTAAAGTGTTGTTTGTGGAAAGAAAAAGTGACGTTAGTGATAATAATGAAGGTCCTGACAGCAGAAGATAAAGTTGCAACTGTCGGTAAAGAGAACGAGCCTCGAGTTGATGTTGTCGATGTGAAACCTACCAAAGAGGAATTAAATAGGTTAGTTTGTAACAAATCGAAAAAATATAAGTACTATTAATTATTGGATAAAATAAAAAATGTTTAAAAAAATACTACGAATTTTGTTTTGTTTTCTTCTGTTTATGTTTATATATTCTGTTTATCTTTTATAAAAGATAAACAGAATATATAAACTTTATTTATGTAAACGAAGGTCTGATAAATTTATTAATGCAATCTCTGTTATCGTTATATATAAGTCACATAATTAAAAAAAAACAATTTAATAAAATTTTACAGTTTTTTAACATAAGAACGCACATAAAACTATGATTAAAAAAAAATAGCAAAATTTGTTAGCAAAATTCTTAGTAACTAAAAATAATATTTTTTAAAAAATTAGTTGAATAATAAATTTGGGAAACGTTATTATTAGTATTCAACAATTTCTATTAGTAAATATTAGGGTGTATTGTAATTATTAACATTTTTTTTTTTTGTATTTTCTTTCGACTTTACGAGTCTTACTCATCTATTTCGCTTAAATGAATAAAATCTTGCAAATTTTCAGATATAATTTAATCAATAGGTTTTTTTTTCATTAATAATGATTAGTAGGAAGTTTCTTGTGACTGTAAACGCGACGGTTTTCGGTTCGATTCCCCCTAGTCGGAAATTAATAGATTTTTTTCTCGCTGGTAACGATACGAAGCAATCAAAACATTCAAAATCAAATAATAACATCAGAATGTGTTATTTCATTTTTTTCACTAAATTGGTAATCTATCGAAGTTGTACGCAAGTTCGCGCTAGGTCAGACGCGCTGGCCGGCAGCCAGGATGACACAACCGTGTGGTATGCTGTTTACGTGCCGAAATTGTTGACATTTTTTGGTCACATTCCTATATTGAAATGAGCTTAAAAGTAAAAGAATAATATCTGGAAGTCCCTGTTATATTATAAAATTTTATAAAAATAGAAAAAATATTTATAATCTATGTAACCTATTACTGTCTTTATTTTTCTATTCTAATTTAATACTTTGATAATAAAATTTAAGAACCCAATAAAAAAAAATATATTATTAATAATTAAAAAAAAACAATTTTCGAAAATTATAGTACTTGTATATGTAAAAGAAAAATTACTATACGAAATATGCCGTTTTGGTGACGATCAATGTAAACAAATCGTAGATCTTGTAGGGGGCGTGTGTTATTTATTGGAGCCTTGTATCTCAGTTCAAATCCCTTAGTATATGCTATTAGTTATGACGACATTTATTACACCAACAGAAGTTCTTTACAAAAATGTAATTTTGATATTAAAAATTATTTTTGTATAACTCATTATTTATTCGTATTTTCTTAGAAAGTTTTGTTTTTTCTTTTTTGAGCAAATTTTAAACGTTTTAGAGGTGATGTTATCTAAAATAACATCTTGCATTTGGCATGATAGGCATAGATAACCTCCACTGGGCTGTGATGTAACATTCCGTTCTCTACTTTCCGCCCATTTAGAGAAAAAAATACCTCATACGATATAAAACTCAATAACACTGCACCTCAACGGGCTTAAACTTTCGTCATGTTTAAAGTTATTTTTTTTCCAACAGAGGATGTCCTCTTGGAGTGTCACGTGTCATTGACTCACTTTACATTTGTGGTGCTCACGCTTTGCCTGGAGCTGTGAAGGTCTTAAGGCCAGGACTTGTCATAAATGCTGCACCAGAACTGCCTCCGCCGCCTGAAGATTATGTTCCAAGACACTACGTACCATTGTTGGACACTCCCAATTCTGACATGTATCCATATATGGAGCGAGTTGCGGACCTTATAAATGAGGTGAGGTTAACATTACGGTGTAATTCATTAATTGATGCAATTTGGTTAAGAATAATCTATATATATAAAAGGACTTGTGCTGACTGATTGAGGTAAGACGCACGCAGAGCCGTAACCGCTGATGGTAGAAACGTGAAATTTGGGCAGATGTTTATTTTCATATTCTGGACATCCACTAAGAAGGGAATTTGAAAAATTTTAACCCTAAAGGGATGAAATAGGGGTTGAAAGTTTGTATGGAAAAAAAATTTAATCTGCACCGATGTTTATAAAATTTGAAATTCAGACTCTTAAAAATATTTCATTGAATACGTGTTTCATGGTTTTTAACAATTCACCCCCTAAGGGTTCAAATAAGGGGTTGGAAGTTTATATGGAAAAATCTTTAAATTGCCACCGATTTTTATAAAAATTTAAATTCAGACTATTAAAAATATTTTATTCAATTACCGCGCGCGCCCTCTAGTACTTGATATAATAATTCTTTATTAAAAGCCATGAGCTTAAATTTTAACAAATATTCTTAATATTCAAAATCATCAATCATTAAAATATAATGATTATTTTTTTAACACTATATTTAGCTACCTATTAAATATCTAAATATGTAACTAATGATATTTTTTTTTACAGGTCGTCATTAGAAATGAAGTCGTATTGGTACATTGTGTCGCCGGTGTTTCAAGATCTGTCACACTCTGCTTAGCATATTTAGTTAAATATTACAAAATGACATTGCGTGACGCCTACGACCACTTTAAATTAAGAAGGTAATATTTATTTCCTTTGTAATTTTGATTTTGTCATAGTTAAGAAGCAATTTTAATTAAATTAATATAAAATAATAAATTATCTATTTTCAATGTTTATATAATATTCTTTCTTTCACAGGCCACAAATTAGGCCTAATACCGGATTTTTCAAGCAACTTATTAAATTCGAAGAGAGGCTTTTCGGCGAGGCATCAGTAAAAATGGTTTACTGTGAAGCTATTGATAAAGAGATTCCTGATGTATATGAGCCCGACTACAGTGGCATGACGTGGTTTAGGCAAAGGTATGGGCCTATTGAGAAGAACTGAAAGTTGCTGAAAAAATAATTATATCTGTAAATAATTTAGGATAAGTTAATTTTAAAGTTCAAAATTATAAAACTCAAAAAAAAACATGTCATCCAGTCAAATCCTAGAGCGTTTTGCATAGATCTCAAGTTATTTAAAGAGATATCGAGTTAGTAAAATAATTTCATGTCATAATCACATCGCAAAATCAAAAATATAATAGAAATAAAACAGTAAATGTAAATCTGCTATGAACAATAAAGACTGAAGTGTGAATGGTGGGACATCTATTGAAGCATACTTTTTTTATATTCATTTAAATATATGATACATTATATATTTAAAGTAGCATATTACTTGACATTTGTACTATTTTTAAATTATAATAATATTGAAAAAAAATTATAGTTAAATAAGAAAAACAATATTATTAGGTAACTATAATATAAGTTATGCTTCAAATATGATTACTTTATTGATAAGTGATGTGTAATTAGTAGGTATCTAGTAATGTGATAATTTATTGATAATCGTAATTTATGAATAGATAATGGGACCAAAATAAATATAATTCGTTTTATAAAATAGTTTCATTTGTTTGTTTTTTAACACAGTAATAACCAATAAAATAAAGCTAACAGTCTTCCGTTATTGACTAATAGACAACACACTACCAAAACTATGCGGCATAGAACGCTCAAATTTTGCATTTCTTTTGAGTATAGAGGATGCACTAAAAGAGGATTTCCAGATGTTCTTACGACAACAAAAAAAAAATACGTTTAGTAGCTCACGTAAACGAAGTTGTGAGCTACAACTAGTAACCAATATAACGCAATATATATCAAAGTAAAAAGAACATGAAAAAAAACAATAAAATAAAAGAACACAAAAAGAACAATATAAATCAAAGTAAAAAACGTCTTATATTATAATTAACAATTTATCTCTAAAACACTACCTTGAAGCACACCAAAAATCTTGTAACAAAAGGAAAAATTGGATAAACAAAAAAACATATTAAGTAATCATATGAGGTTAGAGTAATGACTATTTTCATTGAAGAGGTGTTGTTGGCCTGGTGGCATTGAGCGCGCGAACCAAAATACACCAGCGATCTAGTGAAATAAAAAGAGCAGACAATACGCGTTGGCTTCCTGGTCGTGATGTAATCGCATCTGAAATAAAACACTATTGCTCTAATGGACATTCCTCTCATATTTAATATATGAACTTTGAATAAGTTCAGTTAAAAAACTGTAAACTATTATCGTAGAACAGAAGAATAAGTGTTTCATAGTTAATATTAATACATCAATATTTCTTAACTGTAATAGTACAATATTGGTTATGAAAAATATAGGGGGAGACCTCGCTTGACCTTCGAAAACACACAACAAAAGCATGAGGACCCCCCGGAGAGCAGGTATGAAGAGGTTGATGACAGTGGACGAGGCGCTCCGTTCTCTGACTACCCCGCTAGGGATAAAGCGTGAAGCTAAGTTAAAATATAGATATTTTGGTAAATACCTTCATTATTAATTTCTATGAAGTAGTATATAATATCAAAAGAGTAAACTACTGCGACTACTAATATAATTAAGTATATTCTTCATTATACTTAGTTTAAATACTCAAATTTTATCTATAACAAATAAGGCAATAATAATATTAATATATGTTTGAGGCCAGTCGTGGCGCAGCGCCAAGAAGTGTGACTGTGAAACCGACTGGTTGTGGGTTCTGTCCCCACTCGAGGAGATGAATTAATATTTACTTAAATGTATATTTCCGTTTCGTCGGTCTGGTGTCGAGGATAAGCGCGGCGTTGATTTCTGCAACTCAACACGCAATGCCTCCAGAATTCGGCAGAAAGTGGGGAACGGAACTGTCTTAACATTAGGTTCCCTCTGCCTATCCTGCAGTGGATCCTGGATACAACATGAAGCTGATTTGATTTAATTTGATTATATGTTAGAAGATATGATATAGTAATATAGAAGTGAAATGGTATAATACATTTTCAAGCTTATATTGAGACAAGATTTTTTATATGCTTATTTTGGCTTAAGAATAATATATTTCTGCCAAATACCTAAAATGTGCAAGTGGTTGAATTTGGCAGTGATCCCTATCAAGTTCAATGTTTTTGTTAATTACCTTGACTGTCTACATATGTTTCAGCTATTTTGGCACTCTTCATATTTTTACATTACATTTGCCAAGGTCTAAATTTTCGATTTGATAACCTAAAATAATATACATTTTATGAAGTAGTGATTAAAATAGCAAAATAAAGTATGATCTTAATATACTCCAAATAAATATCTTTAACGTCGGTATTCGTTCAAAACTGATGAAATCAGTAAAAAGAGTAACTAATTTTTTTGGACAACTTTATTGGCAATTCCTACAATTGCCTTGAGCAAGGTACTTAAATAATATTTGGATTAGGCCCAAACCTTGTGCCATCAAGAGGAACACCTTTGAATTACTTTTAAATATAATTTTTGTCACGTGAACTGTCTGGAAAATAAAGAGAGCCAACTAAAAAAAAAAATCTTCAAAACGGAATTTTTTACCACTGTTATAAAAGAAATAAGATTTTATTGTTTGAAATCATTGTATAACTATATATGAAAAATCAAGGGAAAAAGTATATATTCGTGAAATATTTTTGGCATCCATAAAAGGTCAGGATGCTGTGAAGATATCTACATATATCCACGACATATATCAGAACATATAACATTTTTCTTTTTGTGTCTTGCTTATTGTAGATAGAGAAGAGCATCCATTATTGTGGCTGTCGTGGTTGTGGGTTCAATTCTCATTCCAAAGAATGAATTTAAAGTCCGGTAACACACGCATGTAGCTTCTCTGGTGTTACACAGGGCAGGGGGCGGCGGTGATCACTTATCATCAGGTGACTCGTACGCTCGTTTGCCTTGTCTTTTTCATAAAAAGAAATAAAAACACAGGATTACGACTTGCTTTTAGAATATCATTTTAATAAATAGGCTAAGAATCTAATAGTGAATTCAGTATTTCTAACATAATAAATGTCATTTCGAGTTGCTATGCTCACGTGTCTGAGTCACGTTTTTATTTACAATTGTAACGAATATATACTCGTGTATGCAGTAAGTATCTACCGGATTAGCATTGAAATATACTTTCATACTCAATAAAAATAAAAGAGGAATTTGTTATTTTAATTTTCCTCGGCCTTGTATGAATCAACCGTTTTATTAACCCGGTCTGTTCGTCGCACTTGATTTAGAATAAATTGCAAATAAAAATTCATGACCTCTATACAGTATTTATTTTTGATTATTCAAGTCTGCTGAAGACGACCTTCGATCTAGCTATAGATATTTATATAGAGTCTATTTTAGCATTAAGAGCTTTTCGTGTTTCTTTTGCAGCTTCACAGCATCCCGCAGGGAACTTGGTAACCTATCAAAGGCGAGGAAAGGAAAATATTTCGATAGATTCTTTTTATTTGAGTACCCTCTTTTCTGTTCACATCAACATATCTCTGGTAATTTGTTTACCACCGGGTTATATGTTATTTAAATTAATACTAAAAAATGTCACTCCAATGTGGTTCATTGATTCTCATCATCGTCTGAAGGTAAATTTTGCTGCAAGCATATGTATTTACATATATCTTTTTATCGTCAGAGATTTAGTGTTAAGACACTGTATACCGCATTTTCGTCGGTTTTTTGGAGGCATTGCGAGTTGAATGGCGGAACTGTTTTGATAGAGCGAGCAAATGAAATTAATTCGTTCGCTCCGAGTGGAGTTCGAACCCACAACAATTGCGCTACGACGGCAATTTAAGGAGAATTGCTGTATAGGCACAATATTTGAGTACATATTTTTTTTACCTATAAGTAGGTACAGTATATTGAGACGCAATATCTGTTAAAATGTTGAATGTGTCATGACTATAACCCAGAATTTAATTGAATCAAGGCCAATTTTGACAATGCTAATCAAAGAACAAAGGCAATGGCTAGAAATCAGGCCGACAAAATTAGAGTTAATTTGCAGAAATTATGTTTGTGATATTTAGAAATTTATTATCTTTTTATTTTGATTCTAATATTGATTGATTATTTAACATTTTCTTGATTGACAACAGAAAATTAGTTACTTCATAAACTATTACTAATGGGGACGAGTAGGTTTTTTAAACTTAACAAGTATTTTTAAAAAACAAACTCTATGTTTAATTACATTAACATATCCCCTATAAAAATAATTTTATAGTTGCACTGTTGCCTTGTATTCATTTAAAATTATACTATTACTTTAATATACAGCAATCGAAGCAAGGTAAATAAGAAGAGAGAATATCTTATGGTGTTTAGTAGGCAAATTCTAAATTCCACCCAAGATCATTTATAATAGAAATTTAACCGACCACCGGTGGCCGGCATTCCTCGCTGGATTCCACTCTATTTATAATCAAGCACTTATGTCCTCTCACTCCGCCTGTCGTAGCGACATTCCCGAATATTTTCATATCAGATACTACCATTTATATATGACATTATTGTGCTAGATAAATGTATGTATTTATATTTTTGTAGAGGTCATATAAGAAGTTTTAATTTTTTAACGCTTTTAGATTTTACTTTTTTGTTGCTTTTTTATTTTTTTTTTCGTTTTGGTATTATCCATCATCTATTATCAGTTATTACAAGCTTTTATTTGACTTGCCGTGTTAGTATGTGTGTTAGTGTATGAGAAATTTTGTAACTTCAATTTAACCCACTTTACAAGGTACGATTGAGCTCAAATTTAGATTCTGATAACAAGAAATTCGACTTCAATTCTGATGACAATGAACATAAAACTGAAAGTAAAGATAGCTATTACATTTTTGAGATACAAGCTACTGTCTTTTATTAAAGGCAAAACAATCACGGGAAATAATATAATTATTTTCACATTATTATTTTTATTTTTATGCTCTAGTGTTGAAGCAAAGCGCCGCGAATCCTGAATTCGGCGGAAAATGGGAAACAGAATGTTTTAACACTAAATGACCTCTGCCTACCCTGCGGTGTGCGGGATACAGCGTGAAGCTTATTTTTTAAGTAGATTATAAGTATGGAAGTGCCCCTGACTGGCCAGTCCGCCAGTCATGGGCACAAGCGTGCGACTGTAAACGTGGCAGTTTGTGGGGTCGATTCCCACTCGAGGAAATAAAATATTGAATATTTTCATCGTGGTAACGAGCCTAAGTGCGGCGTTGTGTTCCGAAACTTAACAGCTATATCTCTGGAATTTGGCAGAAAGTGACGAACGGAAGTCTTAATTGGAACTGAGTGTCTCTGAAATTATACACTGAAAAAATACATATTTTTTTATAAGTGTGTAGTGTTGATGGTGAATAATAAAAGTCTACTCACGTTTAGCACTGAGTTTAATCAACACCACTTTAAATTGTACATACAGTGATAGCACAAATGGTAAAATCACAATTAAACACGGTACAGTATATACAGGAAAGTCAACCACAAACATATATAAATAACAGAACACGAAATATACAAATTTGGAATAAAATAATAAAGAAAACAAAGGAACGTATGGAAAGCGCATCGAGTGGCAAGCATCGACTGTTAGAATTGTAATATGCCGTCGACAAGTGGGTAGGAGTAAATATTACTCCTCATCGGTTCAGTCGACGGCAGCGAGCGCTTTTGTATAAATATACTAAATACGAATACTTGTTATAAAATATATAAATGATATTAAATATATGTATGTAGTCGTATGTATATAAATGTTAAATAAATAAATTACTATATTGAAATATATATATAACACATATTAAATAAATTGTAAATATAAATAATAGTTCCCTACATCACTCCCCTCCAGAGGCCGTGTCTACGGACGATAATAGTCAGGGAAACGTACATGTCTCCCTGACCGAGTAGTGTGTCTGAAGGGTGAATGACGTAGTTGTGTGTCTGTATGTGTATCCGTATGTGTGCCTGTGTGTGTATCGGTCTGAGGGCCTGAGTGTGTGCTTGCGTGTGTGCCTGTATGTGTGCTTGCGTGTGTGTCAGAGAGATGAGTGCTTGTGTGCAGGGACGTGTCGGTGTCGGACAGTATATAGGCCGGCTTAACGCGGTCTATGGAAACGGATACGGATTTACCTCTTACGTCAATCTTAAAAACTTTGTTATCTCTTGACAAAATTTTGTGAGGACCAGTGTACGCAGCCTGCAGGGAACCCCGTAGCGCGTCTTCTCGGAGGAAAACGGGGCTACAGGATTCAAGATCTTTAAAAACAAACGTTTTGCGTTTTGTGTGGTGGTGCTGCGTAGGGACTGGTCGAACATTTTGGACGAAGTGCTTCATCCGCGCTGAGAAATCTGTGAAGTCGGTAGTGGGAGTGACGACGTTATGCCCGAAAAATTCTCCGGGCAGTCGCAGTGACTCACCGTACACCAGATCTGCGGATGAAGCTTGTAGGTCCTCTTTGAATGCACTCCTTATGCCGAGAAGAACGAATGGGAGTGATTCGGTCCAGTTGCTGTCACCGTGGCATATGATGGCGGCCTTTAGTTGTCTATGGAAACGCTCCACTAAGCCGTTACATTGCGGGTGGTCCGGTCGCGGTTGTCCTACGATGTTGAAATCCAATGGATTTCGACAATTGTTCGAACAGGGCGGACTCGAACTGCCGACCTCTGTCCGTAACAATGTCGGTAGGACAACCAAACCGGGATACCCAGCACAATATAAATGCTTTGGCCACCGTTTCTGCTGTGATATCGGTAATGGCAACAGCTTCCGGCCATCGCGTGAAGCGATCGACAGCTGTCAAGCAATACCGATATCCGTCGTTTGATGGTGGTAGTGGGCCGATCAGGTCTATATGGACGTGTTTGAAGCGCGTCGAAGGTAATGTGTGTGTGCCTAAGGGTGAAGACACATGTCTATGTACCTTCGACCGCTGACATGGCAAACACGCCCTAGACCACTCACGACAGTTTTTACGCATCAGTGGCCAAACAAAGCGTTGTGCAACGAGCTTAGTGGTTGCGTTTGCGCCAGGGTGACTGAGGGAGTGCAAGGAGTCGAAGACTTGCCGGCGAAGGTTAGCTGGTACGTAAGGCCTGGGAGTCGGTGTACTGACGTCACAGTACAATTCAGTACGACTTCCAGGGATTACCAGCTTTTGCAAGCGTAAAGAAGTTCCGCCGGCAAGAATGATTGCAAGGTCTGTGTCTGCTATTTGGGAACTGGCCAGTATCTCTAAGCTGACAGGCATCTGCAATTCATCGACCCGAGACAAGGTATCGGCCACGACATTGTCCTGGCCGGATATGTGTCGTATGTCGGTCGTGAATTGCGAGATGAAGTCCAGATGTCTATACTGACGTGGGGAGCAGTTACTCTTCCTTTCATGGAATGCGTAACAAAGCGGCTTGTGGTCAGTATAGACAATAAAGTGGGTGGCCTCTAGCATGTAGATTGCAAGGAGCTCGCGATCGTAAGGTGAGTACTTCACCTGCGATGGGCTCAACTTGCGAGAGAAGAATGCTAGAGGCTGCCATGCTCCATGTTGGAGTTGTTGGAGGACTCCACCTATTGCCGTGTCGGAGGCGTCGGTGACCAGTCCTAATATAGCATTAGGGTTAGGATGCGCTAGAAGTGCGGCCTCGCAAAGACTCTTCTTGCAGTCCTTGAATGCTTAATGAATTTCCCTCTATGGCGACGGGATGAGAAGCTTTGATTGAGCCGGTTAGTAGGGCATTTAGAGGGGCTTGTATGTCAGTGGCTTTGGGTATGAACCGTCGGTAAAAATTGATCATCCCTAGGAACCGTCTAAGTTCCTTCGCTGTTTTTGGAACGGGAAAATCAAGAATGGCCTTGACTTTTGCATCCAACGGTTTCGTACCTTTTTCGGAGACATGGTACCCCAGGAATGTGACCTCGGGAACAGCGAAGACGCATTTTGCCGTGTTTACCAGTACGCCGTAGTCTTTCATACGGGTGAAGAGCTGGCGTAAATGGTCTTCGTGTTCCTCCTGTGTCTTAGAGTACACTAGGAAGTCATCCAGGTATGGATAACAAAAGTCAAGTCCACGAGTCATTTCATCGACGAATCTTTGAAAAGTTTGCCCAGCGTTTCTCAATCCAAACGTCATAAAAGGAAATTCATACAGACCGAAAGGAGTTGTGATTGCTGTTTTTGGTATGTCCTCCTCGGCGACGGGAATTTGATTGTAAGCCTTGATTAAATCGATAACGGAAAAGTACTTACAACCAAATAAACTGTTGGAGTAATCCTGGATATGACGTATCGGGTACTGGTCCGGTATGGTTTTGGCGTTTAGGAGCCTATAATCTCCACAAGGACGCCAGCCATTATCTTTTTTGGATGCGAGGTGCAGGGGCTGTCAGAAGGACGAGCCGTCTCGTTGGCCAACATGGCGTCGAACTCTTGCCTGGCTATGTTTAGCTTCTCGGGAGCTAATCTCCTAGGCGAACATGCGACTGGTGGACCTGGTGTAGTGCGTATATGGTGTGTAGTGTTGTGTTTGACTGTTGGTGGTGTACCGGCGGGCCGGGTTATTTCTGGAAATTCTAATAAAATATCATGATATATAGTGTTACCACCAGTCGATACTTTGACACTTGTGATTAAAGATTGAGAACTTACAATACTAGCGACAGTGCTGATATTGGTTAGGCTATCAATTAATTTGCGGTTGCTGATGTCCACGATAAGTTTATAATGGGAGAGGAAATCTACACCAATGATAGGCTTCGTGACGTCAGCGATTATAAAACGCCACGGAAAATTTCGACGCAACCCAATGTTTAATGTTAGGTTAATGTAACCATACGTTTCGATAGCCGAACCATTGGCAGCACTGAGCTGAAAAGGTGTCTTATTACGTTTTTCACAAATGGCACTAACTGGATATACGCAAATGTCGACTAAAAACACTACCACTACCAGTGTCGACTAAAAATTGAATTTTTGTTTTATTGTCCGTTATGAAGAGGCGGCCCGAGGAGCTATTGCCGTCACTGGTCGTCATCAATGACTTCTCAGGGCTTTTCCTGACTGAGCGTTGTGGGGTGTGGGGAGAGGCAGACTGAACAGAGCTTGTTCGGCTGTGGCATCTGTCACTCGGTAGTGGCTTGTTAAAAATATGAGATGTAAGCGCACTAACCTGTTTGATCAACTCTGCGACTTGCTTTGTCAGCAAGTCGATACCTGGTGCTGATGATGGTGACATGGCAGCTGGCTGATGTAATGGAGCTGCTATTTCGTGCAGCTTGTCGGCAAGTTCCGCTAACTTGTCCAGGGGTTGAGTTGCTTGCGTCGCTATGATTGTCTGCATCTTCACAGGTAAGCGGCTGGTCCAAATATTTTGAAGAAATTCTCCAGGGATACCAGGTCCAGCCAAGTGTTTGAGATGACGTAGGTATTGCGAAGGCTTCTGAGTTCCCAACTGTTCATTTGACAGCAGCTGTTTAATTTTACTTTCACGCGATGGTGAAAATCGCTTAATTATTTCCGCTTTTAGTAGTTTGTAATTCGGTGGGCCAGTGATGACGTCTTCCAGTTCGGCTGCATATTCTCGGCCTAACGTGGAAGACACGAGATAAAACCTGATTGCGTCATCGGTGATTCCGTTTAGGAAGAATTGGCATTCAACCTGTGCGAACCAAATTGCAGGTTTTTCTGGCCAAAATGGGGGTGTTCTCAACTGGTGTGGGGGTAGAAAAGTGGGTGGGTCACCGCTGAGAGATTCTACCCGCCTCATTTTTCTTGCCCGTTGTGGTCGGTTAGTGAAGTCAGATTGAGCTGAGTCACTATCGCTGCTCATCGTGTTATAGTCCTTGGCGTGTAGATTCGGGGTCACCAATGTAGTGTTGATGGTGAATAATAAAAGTCTACTCACGTTTAGCACTGAGTTTAATCAACACCACTTTAAATTGTACATACAGTGATAGCACAAATGGTAAAATCACAATTAAACACGGTATAGTATATACAGGAAAGTCAACCACAAACATATATAAATAACAGAACACGAAATATACAAATTTGGAATAAAATAATAAAGAAAACAAAGGAACGTATGGAAAGCGCATCGAGTGGCAAGCATCGACTGTTAGAATTGTAATATGCCGTCGACAAGTGGGTAGGAGTAAATATTACTCCTCATCGGTTCAGTCGACGGCAGCGAGCGCTTTTGTATAAATATACTAAATACGAATACTTGTTATAAAATATATAAATGATATTAAATATATGTATGTAGTCGTATGTATATAAATGTTAAATAAATAAATTACTATATTGAAATATATATATAACACATATTAAATAAATTGTAAATATAAATAATAGTTCCCTACAAGTCCTACTTATATCTTTTATTCTTCTCATAGAAATTAAGATACATTTATAAGTACTAGTGACATTTTAAAGTTATCATCCTTACAACGTATCTTTATGAGTAATACAGAAATACTCGAGTTGATGATCGTTTACTAAAACTAAGGTTACACATCAAAGAGCAGGTTAGACTAACAAAACACTGTTGTCCGATTAACGAGGCACAGTGCCGTCATAATATTTGTGTGGAAATTTCCCTTAGCTCGCTTATATTACGGAAATACACAATGAAAGTATTAGTAAGATTTTTTATTTTAATTTTAATAATAAGAAAATAATGATATGGCCACTGCACATTTATTTGTTTCTACTGTCATTCAATCTCTTCATATATACACAAACATATATATATGTCTCTATACGAAATATTTTTTTCGATATTATGAGCACTATACTCTCAACACTACTACTATTAGGTACCATTACTGTGACATTTAATCAATTACCATACCAGGTCCAGCCAAGTGTTTGAGATGACGTAGGTATTGCGAAGGCTTCTGAGTTCCCAACTGTTCATTTGACAGCAGCTGTTTAATTTTACTTTCACGCGATGGTGAAAATCGCTTAATTATTTCCGCTTTTAGTAGTTTGTAATTCGGTGGGCCAGTGATGACGTCTTCCAGTTCAGCTGCATATTCTCGGCCTAACGTGGAAGACACGAGATAAAACCTGATTGCGTCATCGGTGATTCCGTTTAGGAAGAATTGGCATTCAACCTGTGCGAACCAAATTGCAGGTTTTTCTGGCCAAAATGGGGGTGTTCTCAACTGGTGTGGGGGTAGAAAAGTGGGTGGGTCACCGCTGAGAGATTCTACCCGCCTCATTTTTCTTGCCCGTTGTGGTCGGTTAGTGAAGTCAGATTGAGCTGAGTCACTATCGCTGCTCATCGTATTATAGTCCTTGGCGTGTAGATTCGGGGTCACCAATGTAGTGTTGATGGTGAATAATAAAAGTCTACTCACGTTTAGCACTGAGTTTAATCAACACCACTTTAAATTGTACATACAGTGATAGCACAAATGGTAAAATATAACACATATTAAATAAATTGTAAATATAAATAATAGTTCCCTACAAGTCCTACTTATATCTTTTATTCTTCTCATAGAAACTAAGATACATTTATAAGTACTAGTGACATTTTAAAGTTATCATCCTTACAACGTATCTTTATGAGTAATACAGAAATACTCGAGTTGATGATCGTTTACTAAAACTAAGGTTACACATCAAAGAGCAGGTTAGACTAACAAAACACTGTTGTCCGATTAACGAGGCACAGTGCCGTCATAATATTTGTGTGGAAATTTCCCTTAGCTCGCTTATATTACGGAAATACACAATGAAAGTATTAGTAAGATTTTTTATTTTAATTTTAATAATAAGAAAATAATGATATGGCCACTGCACATTTATTTGTTTCTACTGTCATTCAATCTCTTCATATATACACAAACATATATATATGTCTCTATACGAAATATTTTTTTCGATATTATGAGCACTATGCTCTCAACACTACTACTATTAGGTACCATTACTGTGACATTTAATCAATTCGTAATCCATAAGACGAGAGTTGACTTTTGGTGACGATGATAATTTTTATGACTATCTACATGATTACTATTTTATTTAAGAACAATTTTATTTAAGAATTCGAATCGAAAGAAAAAACAAGAAAAGAAAAGAGATAAGCAAAGGTTTTTATTATGCAAGTACGTTTGACAATGTACTAAATATTTTTTTTGTGTATATTTGTGTTCCAGGGATTTTTTCGTTTGTACCTTTTTCTGTTCTTGTTTTATTTATGTTTTTGAGATTCTTTATGCTCTTAAAACTTCGTATGAAGTATTTTGACAGGGCTGTATGAGCGTCTATAGGAGTCTGTTTTAGATATCATTTGGAGGGTTGAGTTCATTCCAGAGGTCATGTCCAGTGTTCACATTTTTAATTTTCTTGTAGATTTATGATGTAAAATTGTACTAGATATTTATACTATATATATACTGTTTGAGTACCTTTGGAAGTGTAGCGACAGCCCTGGACCTAGAATGTTGGATTATAGCCAAGAAGACACAGTCGGAATGCGCGAGTTATATCGACATCACTGAAATGTTAATGATAATGTTGAAATTAGAGCATTTTTTTGGAGAAACGCTGGAATGTAGACAATAAACATAATTAATACACTATTCCCTTGAAAGTTTGATTTAGTTCGGCTAAACATATTTCTCATTTCACGCGGTCAGTGACCAGAAAACAATATTTATACGCTGTTTATTTATAAAACGAATTGGTAAATATTTAGTTTGGGTTTAAACTGTAGTTGTTATAAAATCTTAACATTCTTTGTAGTGGTTTCGTAGATTTTTGATGGTACTCAATGCTCTCACCATTTGAGTATTGCAAATATTTGGCTGTAACAACTCATTGGAATTAAATTCTCCTCGGAATATTCTGAGGCCCTGTCTTGTCAAATAGAGAGAGAGAGAGACGGACATCAAAGTTATCCTATAAGAGAGAAGTTTTTTCTTTCAAGGTACAGAAGTTATTAACAAATTGGAATTATGTGGAACCCTAATCCCTAGCAGCAAATTAAACTTTAAAGGTTAGGTTTAGGATTACAACTTAGGAAAAGACGTTCAACGTGGTTTTAAACACTTAATCTGAAACTGAAGGATATTCTTCAGGTAGGCGATTTATGCAGCACTCACTACCCTACATAAGTATTAAAATTATAGGGCATATATAAGGGCATAAAGTGTGACTGTAAAATCGACACGCAATGCCTCCAGAATTCGGCAGAAAGTGGGAAACGGAATATCTTCAACCTATGTTCCCTCTATTAACAATATGTTCCCTCTGCCTACCCTGTTGTGTGCAGGAATACAGCGTGAAGCTGTTTTTTTATATTATAATGCTTTAATTTTTTTTTGATTTCGGTAAAAAGTACGCAGATATTGTATGAACGTATCCTTGGGAAGACTGCAGTAAAAATTTATACATTGTAACTGGCTTGCCTGAAACACCACTATAGGAGCGAACTACAATAGTTTTTATATAAAAAATATATTTTATTTCTAATATTAAACGTAGATGGAATTGTATCAAAGATATGTCAGTATGCTTACTAGAGTAAGCATACTGACATCTGCAATACTTACACTCGTGTGTTCTGCGTAATATCATGCTGTTTCCTCTCGTAAGTACTGACTTTTGTTTGGTATCAACTGGCACTTGCCTATCGACAGCTGGATGAGGGCTTCGTTAGTTAAATATCCGGATTTGTTAGAAAATAAACTAACAAATTCAATTGAATGTATAGTTCTACATCCATAATGTTTAGGTATGTATTTACCTAGTAATGAGCATTTGCTGAAACGATGAGATGTGGAACGAACGTTGATTTGTAATTATAATTATTTGGAGACATTTTAGGGTAATAAATTAAGTTAGTTTGTCATTATTTCATTTATCTTTTTAATTTTTCTCAAGCATTCTTAGTAATCTTGAAAGGTGATCGAGATAAATTATTAACTAGGCACTTAAGTATTCTTTACATATAAAAAGACATATTTTTTCAATTGTTAAACCATACGTAAATTTATATTTTAAACACAAATATAAATATTTGTGTTTACTCCGGTAAGCCCGAGTGCTGCTTTGCGTTATGTTATAATAAAACAAGTTAAAGTACAAATTGTATATCTTTCGCATTTGTAACAGCTATATAATTAAAGATTTATGACACCACCTTGGACGCTGGACGTGAAATTTAAATGTAGGGCGAGATGATAAGAAGCAGGCTGCCTGAAGACGACGTATGACTGGGGCCGTCAAAATGGGTCGCCATTTCCACCCATCTGGTATGCACGCTTCTAGGAAAATATATCGTATTACATACTTGCTATCATAATTATTTCATTGCAAAAAAATTAAAAATTAAGGAAACATTGTTGTTTAACGTTTTTATTAAAGTCCTGTACTACTTATATATTTTCGGATGACTATTTTTGATATGTCCAAATTATAGTGAAATTTAGTTGTGACTGCTGCTCGCGTATTTGTGGGTACCCACTTTAAAAATTTAATATTTAAAATGGGTTTTTAGATAGAGTACTGAACATCACGTACAATTGGACAAAAAATAGAAAATATTGAAGACTGGGGGATAAGATGATCTCTCAGGACGAGATCTTAGGAGTCATGTATAAAGAAAGAATACCAGTACATACTTGTATCAATTTTAAAGGAGCAACAAAAGGTCTTAGTGTATATTTTAATGAAGATTTCTTATGACATTGGTTCTCGAGAAATATCCTGTTAGTCACAGAAGTAGGTCACCGGAAAACCGAATAAATATATTTTTAGTCTCTTTACATGATGTTTTGTATGAATATAAAATGTCTCGTTTTATTGCATACGCTTATTTCATATTTTGGAGGACATGATGTTTATAAGCTCTATAAATTACTGTTTTGACGTGAATTTGCAGTAAAATTTCTTATAAAATTATTGTTTAAGTATATCTAGGAAGTAATTTAAAATATCTGCGTATTTCTTGGCGTAGTAGGAAGGAAACCCATTCATAGTAAGGTCGTAGAAACTGTAAACTTCGAACTTGCAATATTTTGTAATATAGATAGTATTTAAAAGTATTTATTTAGTATTTAAAAAGTAAGTGACTATTAAATAAAAATCTTAATAATTATGCTTTATATTACGAATATATATTTTCTTTTTGTCCGGATTTCACAAAATATATTTTTGTTCATGGTTTAGCCGCATAGCGGGGTAGACAGAGATCCTAGTGTCAAGACACTCCGTTCTCTACTTAATCTAGAATTCGAGACATTCCATGGGAATGGAATCCACCAAACCAAAATTTTACAATATTACTTTTTTAGACAATTCTAAAATAGTAATAATTAAATTTAAAAAAAATCTTTACATTTGTTAATCTAATTAATCTTTACTATATAAGTAACCAAAGCTACAGCTTAGACAACATACTTGTGAACGGTGTTTCGAAATGGACAGTCACAAAGGTACACACATAATAAAACGTATCTTTAGATTTTAGTGGAGCGATTCCTCTGGAATGCGACGACATATTTTTTTTTATTTTCTTTATAACGTTATGCAATCTTTGCTTTATATTTTAATGCTTCAGGAATTTCGGAGACTATTTTAAATTTTGTCTGGAGTGTAAAATGGTTTACAATGTTAGTTTGTAAAAATATAAGTTAAGTTTAATGTCTCAGAATTCACAAAATAATTTTTTTAACAGGTTTTTATTAGGTTGAAAATATGTATAAATTTACCCCACTCATATTAATTATATCGTCTTAAAACTTGGCAGTTATGCTTAGCTTAAGTGACAATTCAACAGTGTGGTATCATCAAGCTGTTCTAATAATGAAGCTAAGACCTGAGTAGTTTATCTCTAAAGAGCTTACTAGGATACCATAAGAGCTTAAACTCATATAAGTAAAGTTTAAAGTTTTGAGCACGTTCTATAGCATCTGTAACACTTGGTGTAGAGCACCAACACTTGGTATTTTTAGTTTTTTTATTCAACAATTCGTTACTCCGACTGCTAATTGAACTTACAACCGTTGCGTTTACAGTCAACCGCTGTCCCACTGGACCACCGGTACCTACATTAAAAAATGCACTTACTAAAGTAGGGTAGGCAAAAGGAACCTAGTGTCGAGACACTCCGTTACCCACTTTCTGCCGAATTCTGACGGCATTGCGAGTCAGTAGCTATAATTAATTTATATAAATAAATAAACCGTTGCCTACGTTTAACGTATTTAGACAACAAGCAGCAACGTAACGACCGCTACGTACGAGTATGTAAACAAGGTACGCAGTCACGCCGCATTCCGACTGAATATAATGGTCCAAATTAACTATTTGGCGCCACTTGGCGTAAACAATGTGCTGTTATTAATAAAATTTGAAAAAAATACATGATTATAATGACTTCATATCGGTGTAAGGCGGTAAAGATATATTGCATAGTATATAAAATTGGCAATGTTACTAAAATATTTAAATTTCTTTGTGTTTAAAGAACAAGACGACTACAAATAAGACAAATGCAAAATCAGTGTAAATGGTAAGATATTAGAACAAGTGAATGAAGTGGTATACTTGGGAAGTATGTTCAATAGAGATGGATGATACGAGATAACTAGGTAAACGGAGCCTAAGCTGCATTGATGAGACGGCGAAACGTCAGCACAGCTGCGCGTTTGCCCGTACACAATGCAGTGTTGGTACTGACGCTGTTATACGGTAACGAAACGTGGATAATAAAGAAGAAGAATGAAAGAAAGATAAATGCGATCTCTTCGTAGGATATGCGGAATCAGCTTAACTGATTGAATCCGCAATGAAGAGGTACACAGAATGGCAGGTACTAGCGAGGATGTCACTTTGAGAATGAAGAAGAACGAGCGTTCAACTGGCTTGTGCACGTTGAACGAATGAGTCATGAGTCATAAAAGAATGGCAAAAAAGATTTATGATAGAAAAGTAAGTGGTAACAGAGGTAGTGGGAGACCTCGGTTGACCTTTCCAAAACACAGTTTTCAAAGATACTGGAAGAAGGTCACGTAAAAAGCATGAGGACTCCCCGGAACGATTTAATGATAAAATTTGCATTGTTTCCCATTTCTGCGTCTTCAGTAGTTTTTTTGAGCTTCATGCATCTTCCACACTTAACAGAGTAGGTAGAAAGAAATGATGCTACGATATTCCGTCTACTATCCATTTCAAATAATAATCTGTTGATTAGTGAAACACAACGCCGCATTTTGGCTGAGAGCCGGGAAATGAAAATAATTCATATTCATATTCAAACGTGATGACTATGGGTTCGATTCTCACCAGCGTCAATGAATTAGACACTGGTAGGAATCGAACCCATAGTCATCACGTTTATTGTCATACGCTGTCAATTATACGTTGGTCGTACTTAAATAATGAAGCAATAAAATGAATGTTTGCAAAAGACGAAAATAAATTCTGACTCGTTACCCTTTCGTGGCCTTCTGTACCTGGATACCAAAAATAGACTACGGGACAATTCAATGAAAATGGTGGTGGTGGTGATATTTAGTGTAGATGAGTTGTTGATTAGAATTAGATCTGAAGTAGGTTCATATAAAACATTATTACAAATATTAAAATTAAAATAATTCAACTTCACGCTGTATCCCGCATATAGCAAGGTAGAAGTACCTCTACTTCTGCAGTTTCCGCCGAATTACGTAGTTTATTACTTATATAAATTTTCTAAAATGTATAAATTGCTGCACGTGTTTGTATTTCAATAAAGAGAAGAAACTTGAATAGAATGTGCGACTTAAAGAGAAGAACTACATTATAATAGCATTCAGGCTTTACGCTGTAACCCGCTTATACTAGGGAAGAGAAAGGAAAGAGTACTTATCGTCAAGACATTCATTCTTTTTCGCAATATCAAATAATTATAATATTTAACTAAAATAAAACGATTTCTTCAATTTCAACCTGATCCTATAATCAAAACCTATCCAAACTCTCATCAAACTACCCTTGATGTGTATCCTTTCAAATAAAAAAAAACTAAAAAATATAATAGGTACCTATTATCGAAATCGGTTGACGGGATATTGAATTATTCGTCTATTTGTCGCGCACATGCTTAATGCAAATTTAAAACTTATGTGATTTTCTCATGGACACCATTGCCAGAAATGGACCAAAATAAATTTAAAAAATAATAATTATTTTTTCACAACCGTCGCATCTATAGTCGCATGTGACCCTGCGCCACAATTGACTGGCTAGTGTTGTGAGCGTAAATTAATTATTTTTTTCTCCTGAGTGGTGATCAAACCCACAAACGTCGGCTATCCCACACTATCACACTGCGTCACGATATCCTCTACGGTATTCCGGTATGGTATTCCCCACGTGTGGTCAAAAAAGAATTATATGTTACTTTCAGCCAGTACCGTGGGATATATTGACACTAAAAAAGTGAAACACAACGTAACGTAGTGTAACAACGCCTAAAGCCAACACAAAAATAAACAATTTGAACCACTAGAGGCCGTTATGGCGCAGGGGCACAAGAGTGTGACTGTATTACGACGGTTTTGTGTTCGATCTCCACTCGAGGGAATGAACTATTATCTTTTAATTTTTCATTTCTTCGCTCTGGTACCGAAGACACCGAAGCAAAAGCCCAGCGTTAAGTTTCGCTCAACACCTAATGCCTCGAAAAAATCAGCGGAAAGTGGGGAACAGACGGGGGTGTCTTAACAAGAGATCCCCTCTGCCTTGCTTGTCTAAAGCTGATTAAAAAAATTGATAAAGGAACCAGTAGTCCCAGAGATTAGCGTGTTCAACCATACAACGCCTTTAGTTTTGATAATAGAAGTAGAGATTACTATAGATATAGATAAAAATCTTAATATACATAAGCTAGTTTTACATCCCCTTATCCAATGATTGCCTGACGACAAACCGAGTAAACTTTTTATGATAGCTCAGATATTTGTACGTGGGCTACAATAACGATTACGACTGTTTTACTCTTCTTTAGTTTCGTATACTTAAAATGTTGTTGACAAATGATCTTTATTTATTTTATTTATTACTGGTGAGTGTTCGTCGATGATGGTTCTCATATGTAACTGTCTAGGTTTGTAATATGAAAAGAATTATGTGATTTTAATTGTACTTCTGTAAAATTCCTTTTTTTTTATGTTATTTTTTTTTGTTTCATATTGTTCGAATTTGGTGTCTTTTTCGACTTTCAACCGGCTTATGGGGCTTGTTGGTTAATATAGAAATTTACCATATTTTTTTGTCAAGTCGACTGAGTGTGTTCGTCTTAAGTAAATGTAAGCTTGAGTGAGGTAGCTTCTTACATTATCTTTTGCTTTTGGGGTAGATCTAAACTTAGATCTGGATATAGATCTAATCTTCATTATAGATCTCTAACCTTAAGTTTTTCAAAATGAATATCTCACCTCCACCTCCTCTTTTTTGAATATATATTATTAGATTTACTTTTTTAGTATGATATTCGGAAACTTAAATTTGTTATTTAAAATATTATATTTAAATGTAGCTTTAAGTGGGTACTTAAACGAAAACAAAAGAGTCAAAGCAGAAAAATACGTAATTTTAAATTCAGTTAAAAATGTCTTGGCAAGAGGGCGATCATTATTCTCAAAATAAATTAACTGCCTCGTCGACACCAGCAGAGGTCAAAATCCTTAGTTAATCCTTAGTAATTTATATACATACATTTTGATACTTTTTTCGTATGTAAGTAATTTATTTATGTCTCTTAAACAAATGATAGTATTAAAAACTGTCATGTAAATGTCATTAATCTCATGAAAGAGATTTATAGATCGTCTAATGTAGGGCGGTGAACTAAAAGTATTTGGGGCTCGGATCTCAACATTTTTTGTTGAGCGGGTGCAATGAGAAAATACAACAATTCTTCCAATTTACTTATCAGAACTTCAGTTTGTGTATGAGTCATATTGAAGAATACGATTGAAGTTCGGGCGTGCAATCCATCAAACTTGTTTATAGTGGAACGAAAATACACTAATGTCATCTTAATTTATTCAAATTATGGCATTCGTGAAGGTCTCTTTATTTCTGTACTAAATTGGAAGCTTACGCGAAAGTTATATGGATCGTTTTAAAGTTTTTAAAAGTAAAATGTACAAACTACAAAGTATACGGACTTTTTTGTCACATTAAGGGGTTGGAAGGAAATCCAGTCAAGCCAGTAGAAATTTTCCTTAGGGGGATTCATCTTAAAAAAAAATCACATATGTCTTTGGGGTATTTAATTTATCTTAATATCTTTCTATAATTAGATATTATAATATATACGTCATTTCTTCTTATCTTTAACAAATAAACGTTCAATATTGAAATGAGTTAGATCTCCATTGTGATCCTCACCAGTACAGTACTACAGAAGCGCATCGCTGCACTCTGACTCACAATATCAGAATAGGCGGTCTGACGCTATGTCGAAACCACTCAGGTCACTTCGGAAATGATCTCATAGCGCCATTATCCATGAGAGAATTTTGATACTGAATAAACGGTCACGGTCATAAACTAATGTACTGTTACAGATAGTATTTAAAAGCAGTTAGTTTTATATTTGTTTAATAAGTAATGTAATTTGTCCTATTTTTTACTGTCTAGTGATAATTACTTTAGGAGCAATAGTGATGGATATCATTTTGCTATATAAGTAAGGTTAGTAAACCAGGGGGAAAACTTACATTTTATATATAAAAAAACTTAAACAAATACTATACTATTTTAAATTATATGATAACGTTATATTCAAAATTTTACTAATAAAACTTCATCATTCGGAATGGGAACAAGAGATAAAGATTAATACTTGCATTTCGTATTCGTGTATCGAGCATCATCTTGTTGCAATTTAATTAATAAATTGGTCGTTGCAAGTCGTTGCCAATTTGTAAAGTGAAATATACCTTTGGATTCTTACAAAGATCAAATAGGATTCTAACGCGGAAGATCGCGGGAAACACTGAATACCATCAAAGAAAGTGGGACGACTGCATACTGACTGGCATAGCTGCAATCATCGTTAATTATCTTAGTTCGTTACGTTCGTTTGTCACTGTATAATTTTAACCAACGACCGTAAAACCTGTTGGCTCTATGTCTGAAAATACCTTTATGACTGTAGAAAGTTTGTTGGTACTTATAGATAACCTACGAACAAGTGCCTTGTTCTTTACTTTTTGTCTTTTTAAGAACGGTGTGAAACTCAATGCTATGATATTTTTTCTTTCCTGAACCACATATAAGAGATGTCCTACATTGTATTGTATGGCGGAACAAACAGTGCGCTTTATCTACGGAAATAAATTTTATTTCACTTGTATACAATAATCCCGTGTGAAATTGCCCTCATAAATATAAGCTTTACAATATTTTTTTTCCGGTTTCGCTCCAAATTTTTCTCTCACTTGTAGATGAGCAAAGGGAACTCACTTATAACTATCAACGTTTTTAAAATATGATCAAACACTTAAAAAAAATAATATGTTTTTAGAAAACGTACCAAAATTTGAAAGTAACGGAATTAGAAGGAGCGCTTGCACAGTTTAAATTTTTATACGCTTTCCATTAAAGTATTTAAATAATTCTATTAGTTTTACGATGGTACTAGAAATGTAGACAATGTGATTCATATAACACCTGTGTCTCAAATTAGATTCAAATGTGCAGGTGTGAACATTAAAGTTCACATTGAGAGTACGAATTATTTGTATTAAGAATATAAATATCTTTTTATTTACATTACACTAATTTAGATAATGATACCGACGTGATGATTGATTCGGCTCCCGGAGTGTCACATCTCAACGACTACCCGACGCAAATCTTCATAGGATTGGTGATTGCACATTCCGATCGGCTTCAGAAGTGTGTCTCACAGCTCACCGGTTAGATTTTTCGTCTGTCCGTCTATCAAGACCATTTATCTCGAGATTTCGTGGAGATATTAAGCTCGAAATTCATATCAAATATTACAATTTATGGCCTTTTGAAGCACAGAAAGTCTAAGTTAATTCAATCAAACTACACGAGCATTTATGCATCGGTTTTTTTTTGTTTTTTTTTTTATGGAAAAGACAAGGCAAACGAGCGTTTGGATCACCTGATGGTAAGTAACCGCCGCCCACGACCCCATGCAACACCAGAGTAGCTACAGGTGCATTGCCGGGCTTTAAGGTGAGTTGGGCGCCGGAGCCGGTTCTTAACGAGTCGAGTCTGCCCATGCGAGTTGCCATTGCTGGCGACGTGACTCTACCACACGTATTTTAGTCGCCTCTTACGACACCACCAGTACCAGGATGATCCTATTCTAGGACGGGATCACACGGTTTTGCTACATGCATTTTGCGTGATTCACCGTGTATTCAAAATCTATAGAACTCTTTCCGTGGACCTACATTTATGACACTTGGCACAAAATGAGAACTTACAATACAAATAGAGGGAAAAATTTATATAATTGAAATTTATTGATATTTCATAGAAGAAGTCATTACTAACTTATATTTGTAGTCCATTTCATACAAAATTAAGTTTGCCAATTATTATAAGTTCAAATTCTCGCTGGCTTACATTTCTGAAAATTGAACCCTCGATGGGCGAGTCCGACTAGCATTTGATCGATTTTTGACTAATAATCCAGAATTCCGATTTAATAGATGAATATAGCTATTATTGTGCTTAGCAATAATTATTATGATATTTATGGCTCAATAAATTATTTAAATAATAATTTTAATATTTTAGTGGCTCGTGATACGTCTAATATAGTAAGAACCTTTTCGTAGTGATCCAAGATCTTTTAGAGATTCAGAGGTAATAGTATTAATTTACCATAAATTTAATATAAGTACAAGTCCGTTTTAATCTCCCGTGACATTCTTAAGTATATCAAAGACGTCCTATCCTCCTCTCTGTTATACCTAGTCATTACTGATAGTTATAACTAAGGGAGGATAGTGAGTGGCCCCGCACCCGCCACTTACCGTGGATTTCGGCCGTTCGGCTCTGAACTCTCCGGCACGGATCAAAATAGTTTATATTTATGATTCTTATAATACTTTTGCGATTCAAAGACCGAAGTCTAATATACATACTTGCAGTGGAGTTGAGATATGTAGGCCGTAGCCATAATTACATAACATATAACTCTCTGCTTCACATATCAGATCGAACTCCCTACCGCTAGGCGGCCGATTATGTGAATCCACTTCAGTTCAGTAAAGAAACAATCTTTAGAGAGCATTACATTTATATACCCATTTAACGTTCATGTATGTTTCTTATAACTCTATATATGTACTTATCGTGTTTTAATAATATTGAATTCTGTATGTATAATGTGACGTGTTTATTATTTCCGTATGAATGTGTCAATATAGTATAATTTTTATTATAATTGTTACCTTCGTGCTCTTATTATATGCCTTAGTTTCAATATTAATATAATTTATATTCACTGTTACTGTAACGCCTCTTTTAAACAGAACCGTCGTAGAATAACACGCACAGCACACACCCTGCCACTGTTTGTCTGATCTGACACTAGATTCAGAGTTTTGGGAATGTAATATAGAAATCATTAGTTGAAAATACTCAGTTTTCGCTAGAACAGCCAGCAGCCGCGACTCCAAGTTCAGTAAAGAACCTCAGTGCTAAGAAAAACTGTCGAAAGAAACTCAGCAGCAGAATCCAACACTACTAAAGCAATTCGCTTATACCAAATATGTCAGCAGCAGTGACGTCCGGCTGTATATTATAAGTATGTCGTCGAAATCAGTCGATTGACGCATTATGTTTTCTACGAAACCAAGCGTTGGACAAATAAGCGGACACTACTGTATATGTACACTAGAGCTGGGACTTATGTCCCAGCACTTATGTGTGGTATTATTACCACACACCCGTATGAGACGAGCGGATATTACTGCATACACCAGTACTAGGACATAAAATAGCATCACACACCGTGAAACTATCTAAATACAATATATATAAAAATTTATGCCATAGCAATTCACTTAGCCAATTACATTAGTATCAGAGAAGCCAAGCAGCAGCCGGTTGTAACTATTTTAGTTAATAGTAAAACATAGGGTCAATGAACAGTAACAGTCGTATAAATCGTAAATAATTAATATTTTGTTATTGCCTAATATCTTTATATTTAATCAAATATATTGACAGATTACCTTTTTAGGACATTAAATAAACTCATATTATAGAATTTTTATAAATTGTCAATACGTATTTTGATATAATAGTTTTATATCATATTATAAAAGAGTATCTTTTCTAATATGATTATATTTATATTTTCTTTTATAGTAATATGTTAAATATTTACTAATATTTATAGAAATTACGTTTATAAGTAATTATAATTCACCAAACCTATTTAACTCTCATTTCACAATTCACATACACGCATCTAACAAAGATGGCAGCAAGCATTCTACGTATTATTAAAAACGTAATTTTACACATCTTCTAAAACATAATTATGCATGTATTTCCATTTATTAAATAAATAATATTTATCTCTGGATATTGACGGCATTATATGCATTAATATCACTCTTCTTTGTTTTAATAATAATCTATTAAAAACTTACCGACAAAGTATTCCAAAACAAGCAATCGTAAACAGTGAAAGCACTTATAACTTATCTTAGTAGCCTCGAATACTTATATCACAATTGAAGACATAATCTCACATGCTTTTTAAATATTAAATATAACTAAATATATATTAATTATTAATTAAAACTTCTTCAAACATTTTTAACATCCATCCTTCACTGTACGCGTCCGCCATCTCCCCTTCTTTCTTCCCTTTTTTCTTTTCTTGACTTTGACGTTGGCAGTAGCTTATTCAGCCAACATGATATTTTACAATATTTAAAATATTAATTATGTTATTATTTATTTTAAATTATAATACACAATGATTAAATATAATTTATTAAATTATTTTTAATAAATATATTTTATATCTGCGTGGTTTACCTGCGGTACATTACGTCATTTTAATATTACTTGTGACCGGAACACGTTATTAAAGAACTGAAATAAACTATTATTTATAAGATTTTTATCTTAAGCTATAAATTAAATAATATTATAAATTATATTTATAATATTTTTTTTACAAATTATAACTTTTTAATTAATTATATTATTTACCTACACATTTTAGTTCTGGTATGGAACGTTACAACGCTTTTTCATAACAGGGTAGGCATAGGAAGTAGGAACCTAAGACCCTTCTCCGCATTCCGCATCGCGTATTGAATTCAACGCGGCCATTTGTGTTTCTAGAGTGGGGATTGAATCCACAACAATCACGTTAATAGTTAGCCCGCTTTCCCACAGCACCTCGAAAAATAAAAGCTGTACTTAATTATGTTCCAGATATGTGACATTTTATAATATAAGAAAATAACTAGTGAGGCCAATCGTGGCGCAGAGGCGCAAAGTGTGACTCTAAAATCGAGTGGTTGTGGGTTCGACCTCCACCCTAAGAAATGAAATATTTATTTATATTTATATTTCTTCTTTCCAGAACTACGGCGGCGGACGGCGGAAAGTGGGTAACGGAGTGTTTCAACAATAGTTTCTCTCTGCCTATCCTGCGGTGTGTAGGATACAGCGTGAAATTGATTTTATTGTTAGCCAGATTCACTCACCGATTTCCATTTTAAATTTAGTTAGCGGTAAAACATTTTTTTTAATGCCATTCAAACTAGTTGCTATTGCATTTATTGTAAATTTTATTACCAACAACAATTAAAGTGAAGTTTATGTGAATGTTTTTTTAAATTTATTTTGTTTTGATGCACATCGGTCGAATCAAGGGTGTTTAGACTTTGAAATATCCAGAAATAGTCTCCAGCAACAAATTATGCATATTTTTATCTTTAAATGTGTTTACAATATTCTAGTCTTTTAAGTAGAGATATTTTTTATATAAGGACCGTCGTGGCGCAAGGGAACAAGCGTGGTTCTGCAAATGTGACGGTTAGTGGGGGTCGATTTTCACTTGGAGGAAAGAAATATTTAATATCTTCATTTTCTCGTTCTGATAACGATGCAAAGCGCAACGTTGAGTTCCGCAACTCAACACGCAGTGCGCAGTTTCAATCAACATAATTATTTTATATTTACCTCTTCTTTGCGGTATTTTTCGTGATTACTAAATTACGTAATTTTCAGGTGAGACGACCTTGCTGATAATATTTTTAACTTAATACGATTTAAAAATATGATGCCAAGTATTTACGTCGCGTTCTAAATAAAAAACAATATTTTCTATGAACACACGGACACTAAGGTGGAATTTGGCATGGACGCAAGGACGTACTAATTGACCAAGCATTGCAATTGATATAACAGATATTACACGAGTATCACATTTATAATGTCATATACAGTTTAAAAAAGATTTAAATATAAATAAGACAGTATATTTGATAATAGATTTTTTATTATTTAAGTATTTTAATTTTTTATTTTTACTTTGTTACTTCTGTTAACTATATTCAAAAATGTGTTTTTTAGGAGATTGCGGTTAGTTATTAAATATTGAACACGGTCTCTTGGATCACAGAAAAAAATCAAAGTTCTATGTCAATGTAATCATAATCGTTTTCCAAAGAGACGCGGGTTCAAATCCCGCTACGTTCTAATTTTTACACGTTTTCTTAATAAGTTTTTTCTTTTCTAAATGTAGAATAACACTTTAAAAAAAATTAAAATATTTAAAAAATAGTATTCTCCTTTGGCCAGACTATAATTCTAAGTAATTATCTTTGGATTGCCGAAATTTGTATAAATCTATCGAACGGAGATGCTAACAACATAAATAAATTGTAACAAGCGTATAAGAATTTCGACGTGGCTCGACGTAGACAGTATTTTTTCTTTAAAAATACTTTGAAATTATATTCATTTCAAAAATTTTAGTTAACTAAAATTAAATTAACTAAAATAAGATATTTTTTTGGAATATTTTTTTTATTTTCATTTTACTCTGCATAAATAATACTTAATCAGTAACCCAACAAGCAGCGTCTGAGAGTAAAAAAGGGGAGAGGATCTACAATAGAATGCTACAATTAAATTATGATAATAATCAAATAATTTGGCAGTACTACACATGTTAGGTATGTAGCCAACATTTTTGACTGAGTACCCGGTAATTAATTATTTGGACATAAAACAAATTGATGAGTGATTAATTTATTAAGTATATATGTATCTTATAATTAATTTTATATAGTGAAAATAAACTTCTGTTGCGATTATATATTTGTTCTTTTTTTTAGTTTCACACTGTATCTCGCATAAAGGAAAATAGGCAGAAGGAACCTCTGAACCTAGTGTTAACACTCCGTTTAACATTAAGACCCTTCCTTTTTTACTTGAGGCTATGCGTGTTAAGTTGTGGAACTCAACGCCACGTTTTGCCTCATTACCAGAACGAGGAATTTAAGATATTAAATATTTCATTGCCCCGGAATATGCCATGGCACGAAGCCTTCAATAATCATTTTAAATGAAAATTATTATTTTAGGCACACATATACATTATAGAGGCCAGTCGTGGCGCAGCGGCATGAGGTGTGACTGTAAAACCGACTGGTTGTGGGTTCGATCCCCACTCGAGGAGATGAAATATTTATTTAAATTTATATTTCCATTTCTTCGCTCTGGTGACGAGGTTAAGCGCGGCGTTGAGTTCTGCCACTCAATACACAATGCCTCCAGAATTCGGCAGAAAGTGGGAAACGCAGTGTCTCAACACTAGGTTCCCTCTGCCTACCCTGCTGTGTGCGGGATATAGTGTGAAGCTGATTTTAATTTAATATACATTATAGAGCTTAATTTCTAATTTCTGAATTCTGTCAATCGACGTAAAATTTCAAGCATTCAGGAGAAAAGCGGAGGGCGGAGTGTCTTGACAGATAATTTTCCTACCTGTTTGCTATATGCAAGTAGCGTGAAGTTAAAAATAATATAACATTAGGTTATATTTGGAAAGTTCCACAAAAAAAAAATTCAAAATCCACGGCAACGTAACAAAGACCAATTTACCCAGTTTATAAATACATATTTTAAAGACTTAGTTTATTTAACGTATAATTATTTTAGTTTTAGACATTTTATTATCATCATAATATATTCTACGTCATTATTATACCATGGAACGGGATTTAATACGTCAAACTAATAAATCTAACTATAGACCGCCCAGTTCGTCACATGATTGAAGGAGCCTTAAGTGCTCTATACACTTCCAACGTTTCTAATTTGAGATTTTAATATAAATATTTAAAAGAATATTTAAGGCATTTTTTTAAAATTGAATATATTTATTTATTTGTATGCTAGTGGCTATTAGATGTTTAAATTAATAATTTTACAAGTGCAACATAGTATCAATAATTTATAGCCGTTTAAAAGCAAAAGCTGCATGCGTTTATTGTCCGGCTTTCCAATCGTTGGAATTTTTACATTGAATTTAAATAAAAGGAATAATATGAACAAAGACAATTATAAAAAGAAAAGAAAGAACAAAAACATGTACATTAAAATAATAATAAAGTAATAATATATTAAAATAAAAGAAGTATAATTAGATAGTTTTTCTATTTCTTAGTTTGTAAGAGGGTCTTAACACTAGGTTCTTTCTACCTACCCTACTATGCTAGAAGAGAATGTCTCCACTTTCAACCCAATCCACTTAACGTCTACATGAAAATTCCATGCATGCAGATACCTTTAAAGCTACTATATGCATAAATAATATTATCTCTAGTTCCACAAGAAGAAATCAAACTGACGACCAATAGTGTTTAATAACAAACCAGTAACAAGCTAATAATAAATCATTACAATCAAGCCAGCTGGTTTCAGAGGTTGTATAGTATTATTCATTCATAATTCCACACGAGAGTGTGTGTAGTCTCCCTAACGTGACGTAGCGGGGCTCGCCTACGAGTAAAAGCTGAAATATTCGCCGACAAAATTAAAATAACCGCTATTTGCCGCGAAAACAGGTGCTAGTGCCATGTTTATCATTTATGAAAGTATCCATTGATAAGAGCTTTTTTTAATTTTTTACAGTTAGATTTACCACTTTTAAGTTTAAGTTAAAATTATATTATTGTGGAGCTACATCGTGCTATTCAAAATTATTACGTTTTTAAAATTTTATTTTAGCTTTTCTTTCTTAATTTAACATATGTGACGTATTATTAAATAATATTATAAGTGCGACTTCGAGCTCGGCTGTTCTACATCTAAATCTCGATTTGGGCGGGAAGGGGAGAACGTAGTGTCTAAACGCTAGGTTCCCATGTTCCCCCTGCCTACCCAGCTTAAAAAAGGCAAAGACAAAAAATATACCAAATAAATTGAAATAAAGTACAATAAAATCGTGAAAGAACAATGGAAACACATCTGTACTACGCATTCCGTCCATTGATGTCTGACGCGCACATAATATTATTAGCGTTAGCGAAAACACGTCGTTTCGGCGATAATAAACAGTTTTTAGATGAATGGAATTTACATCACTCGTGACTAATGTTACGGTTCCTTTTGCCTATAACATAAAGATGGTGTGATTGACGATTCACAAATTATGATGCAGGAAGTATCGGATTTTATTGTTTAATTAAAATTACTTTTAACTAAAGATTTCAACTGATTTATAACAGCTGTGATAGAAATAAATCTTTTTTAAAACTTTTTTTAGAGTCACTCTGTTAACCGTCTGTCAAGACAATTTATCTCGAGATCGCGTGGACGTATCAAGCTGAAATTAATACCAAATATTTTGATCTATGGTTCATTGAAGCACGCAGTCAAAAGATTGAGAGCATTTGTACATAGAGTTACTGCATTTTGTATGGAATTCGTCGCGTAATCAAAACTTTCAATTCCCTTGGACCAACAGTTATGAAATTTGGTACAAATTGACTTCAAAGACTCAACATTTAATTATATAGTTATTAGAGACAACCTCCTCCATACCTTGGGCGGATGGGCGTTGGTTGTGGGTTCGATCCTACTGAGGGAAAAAATCATTTATTTTCTCGTTCTGGAAAATCAAAGCGCAGAGGTGGATGCGTAGCTTCGGCCACTCTATACGCAATACGATATGCAATACAATGTTTAGAAATCAGGGAAAAGAGAATGGAGTGTTTTGCCACTAGGTTTCCTGAGCCTACTATTCTATGCAGGATGAAGCGTTAAGAAAAAAATGTAACTAAAGCCATCTCACGAATGGTAACAAGTACCACTGCGAATGATGGCTACTTGAAACATGCACTGCAGAGTAAAGCTTTAACATGTTTTAGTTATTCACGTGTTTAATAGATGGCGCTTTCTAATTTTTGAACGACAACATTTAAATATTTTCCTAATTGGGTAACTTTTTTAATATTTCATATTTTTGGTTTCATAACATTTTCAATCGATAATATTTTGAAATACTCTTTTAATTACAATTATTATTTATGGAATTAGTTAAGAAATTTCTTGCATCGAAGATTACGATTCGTGCTAAAATGGCAATTATAAAACAAAAATTCGCTTAAAGGCTTAAAAATACTTTAAAACACTATCAATTTGTTCTTAATTATATGAAGAACGGAGTGTCTTAACACTAGTAGGTTCAATGACACTGTTATTTACGAGAGTTGCTTCAAGTGAAAAGCTTCTATTTTGAAATTCAGAATTTAGGCGATTGTTTTGTTAGCTTCACGTTATACCCTATAAAAAGTTATTTTATTTAGTTCGCTAGTTCTTGCGCGAAAATGAAACAAACATCCATCCTCATAAATTTACATATTTATAATATTTGTAGGATATATTATAACACAATTTTTAGTCTATAAATAATATGTATAAAACACTTTGTATATACAATTTAAGCGTTTTTCAACCAAAAAACCTTGCTTTAACTTCGCTAAAGCGGTTTTATTGAAGATGTTATTATAATGAAGAAGAATCTACATAATCACTTATCCCGGTGGAATTCATTAGGTCTGCATACATAAATATTCGGTGGCGCTTAACAATAGACAATTTATTATTTAGATTTCCTCGTTTGTTGGCAATTTTTTATGTAAATTTGTTTGGTGCCATTTTTAGGTGTGATTAATCGATTAGGATTTCTTATCTTGCTAAACTTTTTATAGAAAAATTGTGTATATTAATATCTTTATATATTAATAGAAGTGGAAAGTTGGGAAATGTTACTTAAGTAAGTGTTTATATTATTAATATATTAATTATGTTTCTCAAAAGTGAGAACGAAAACAAGATATTAGTTTCCGCCTGCATTTGAAAATTCTATTTGTGTAAAAAATAAAAATAAAAAATACACATCTATATAAGAATATATAAGTATAGATATAATATATTTATATACAGGGTGGAAGTGCTAGCACAACTTTAAATGAAACCACAGTTTTAACTACTCTATAAAAACCTGACACAAATATTTTTTTTTCCCAAAAATAAGTATTTTTTTAAAACAAAATAAATAATAAAATTGTTGTTGTAATATAAAACGCCATTTGTCAAGAACGACGCACGCACAAATCCGAAATCGAGTTCTAGATATTGGCGGCAAAGTTCAAAGTTGCTTGCTTTAGTAGTATTTTTGTAGTAGTATGTTTACATTATTGGGATCTATGCGTAACTGCGTCACACGAAATACACTGTTCCCGTAAAAGAAGCGCTGGCACTTCCAGCCTGTATATCTATGATTTTTCTCATAGATATTTTTTGTCAAGTCCTCGTACTCACAACTATTGAGTAGAATAATGTACATCTCAGCTGTAACAGTAACTTTGATAAACATAATTCATTCTAATAAGAATTTGAAGCTGAAAGGTCTCGCAATGACAGTCACTATTTGTTTTCATTAGAAGCGACTGCTTTGTAAAACAAACACGGTACTCATTTCCATAGGCTTAACAACTAATCAATACGAAGTTAATTTGACAATAGTAATTAAAGGAATCCTTTAGAATTGAACTCAGTGACATGTATTATAAAAGGGAATCGATATTTGGTATTCTGACATATTTGAAGTAAACTGATTCCCTCTTTCAATTAACTGTAACTGTAATAAATCTAGCATAAAAAATATATGTATAATTATATCTTATGTAAATTATTCCGTACACCACTTTTAATCGAGGAAATCGAATTTAAGACGCCAGTCGTGGCGCATGGCACAAAGTGTGACTGTAAAATCGACTGGTTGTGGGTTCGATCCCTACTCGAGGAGATGAAATATTTACTTAAATTTATATTTCCATTTCTTCGCTCTGGTGTCGAGGCAAAGCGCGGCGTTGAGTTCTGCCACTCAACACGCAATGCCTCCAGAATCCGGCAGAAAGTGGGGAACGAGGTATCTTAACACTAAGTTTCCTCTGTCTACTCTGCTGTGTGCGGGATACAGCGTGAAGCTGATTTGATTTTTTTCCACTTTTAATCAATGCTATGATTAAATGATTATATCAGCTGCACTCTGTATGTTGACTGGTCTAAATGTGAAGTTTACAGACAGGATTGGCGACAATCTTAAGAAGAGCTTCCATAAAAACTACATTTTAGCCTATAGCTAAAAAGTGAGCTAATTCTGGAGACCAGTGAAAAGTAAACTAGATTGTGTGATTATGTGATAAATGTGTGTGTGTCTCTACGTATAGAAAACTTAAAAAAATATATAAATAGCGGGATTACAAAACAAAACTACGTAGTGTAGTTTTGTTTTGTAAATCCAAAGAATAACACAATACTATAAGGACCTACCTGTTGTTAATAGAATCACACACTATAGATAGCCCACGCACACCTGCATGTCGGTCCCAAGTTAACTCGAGGTTCCGACTCTAAATAAATAATATAGACTTGTAATATTTACAACTGCCATGATCTCTTTTTTTTCTTAAAAGCGTAAACCCACGTTTTGCTGCAAAGCAGTGTAAAGAAAGGGAAACAAGAGAGAGAGAGTATTAGAGTTTTTTAGAGTATTGCCTTTAGTTAATTTTCTGCCCTATTATCGAGTTATTGTGCGTTGAGAAGCGGAACATCGGTCGAGTTGAGATTGAGGTTCAGTTGAGAAAATGGTAAGTATGTGTTTTTTTTTTTAATATTTTTTTCCTCAGTTTTATGCCCAGTCTTCCGAAAAATATACGAACTTGATTAGTGATTCATTAAAATGAAATATAAAGCAAATTTTGTCTTTTAATATTTATATAATATTATGTTATACTCTATTATGAAGTCTTCCATATTCCTGCTATTCTTTAAAATTTAGATAATATTATATTATATTTTGTTATGGGTGACATTCTTATTGAAAATACACATTACACATAATCATTTAAATACACGTTCATTAAAAAAAATTGTGTAGTAATAAGTGAAAAACGTGTAGTAATAACCTATGCATATGTGAAACGGAGTATCTTAACATAAGATTCTCAGTATACTCTGCTATATGCGTAAAGTAAAAAAAAAAGAAACAAATAAAGTAACTACAGTACAATAAAAATGATTTTTCTGGAATTTTCATTAAAAATCTTAACTGTCTGTATATTACATGGCCCTGGCATGTTTTCCCAGCGTGGATCCCTATTTGTCTTTACGTAGATTAGTGTAAGTGTTTTCTGTGCGTATCGCACCTGCGTCCACAACCCGTGCTCGTCACCCGTCACCCGTCACCTTTAGTACAAGGTGAAACTTATATTTTTTCAAAGTACTTTGTAAGTAATATATCATTTATATTTTTTATATACCTATATAACAATAATAATAATAATACTTTGACATATTTTATTACAGCCAGGATAACAATAATCTATATATAAATTAACATTAATTAAATAATTACGTAACTTTCTTGCTTTGCTCTAGTTATTTTATTGATACTTAATTGTCGACTGTTGTTGAGATTTCCGTGGTGCAGCGGGCACAGCGGTTGTGGGTTCGATTCCTACTAGAAATGAATCATTCTCATTTCCTTGCTCTGGCCAGAAGATAAAGCGTGACGTTGATTTCAGCCACTCAACCGGCAATGTCTCGAAATCGAAATCGAAAAAAATAGGATGGAGATTAGGGAAGGGGGTGTCTTAACAGATTTATTAGATTAATTTCTATATATATATTTCTATATATATAAAAAAAAATCCTATATATATAAAAAAATACGGTAAAAATCGTGAACACAGTCAAGATAAGCTGCTTATCTTGACGGTGTTCTGCACTTTTCTTTCATTATTTATTTAATTTACTGTTTTATGTATATATACAACAATAACTATTTTAAAGTGTTTAAAATATAACATTCCTTAAGAAGATTGGAGGAATTAGTATATCTTAAATTATAAGTACCTATACAATTTTTTATTGAGGCCAGTCGTGGCGCAGTGGCACAAAGGGTGGCTGTAAATCGACTGGTTGTGGGTTCGATCCCCACTCGAGGAGATGAAATATTTACTTAAATTTATATTTTAATTTCTTCGCTCTGGTGTCGAGGCAAAGCGCGGCGTTGAGTTCTGCCACTCAACACGCAATGCCTCCAGAATTCGGCAGAAAGTGGGGAACGGAGTGTCTTAACACTAGGTTCCCTCTGCCTGCCCTGCTGTGTGCGGGATACAACGTGAAGCTGATTTATTTTGTTTATTTTTTTACACAATTTAACATGTAAATTGTCATCGGTACTCAGCTAGAACCCACAAAACTATAACAATCGAAACACACACATATTAACAATGCCTCATTGAATGCTATACCAATTAATACGCTGAATTAGTCCAATATAGCTCGTGCCGTAGACTATGGGGGAAGGTATATCTGATGATTATAGCAATTTCACACAATATTAGGCAATTTGTTACAGAACGAGAAATGATTGTTTATTTTATTGTTTTTTTTTGCCTAAATATGTTTTTGGAACAAATGTGAAGGAAAGATTTATTCTAGGTAAAGTTTGGCTTTTGATAGTCCATCATTTACTTGTATACCGGTATGAAGTGAGGGTGACAGATGTCGTATAAACCAAATAAAAAAAAAGATTCGTTCACAACAAATGTTCTTTGTTCATAATAAATCTTCCTTGACGCTCACTTCATACCGGTACACCCATTTTTTCTTCTTCTGGAAGAAGAAAAAAAAAGTTTTAAAAATTTCTTTTTTCTTCTTCTTCTTCACGAGGAAGAAGGAAAAAGAGTAATTTTTAAAAATCTAGTTTTTGGGTTTTCTATGTGTTCGATAAGAGAGTTCAGTCTTTTGAAATAGATATTTTAGTAATTACTAAAAAAATAAGCCTTTGAAATTATATCATACTAATTTTGCCCCTAATTACCCATCTAGTTTTCTAAAGATTATAAACATAGTACATATAATATAATTACTATTAGTTCTTCCGTATAATAAATCATGGACTTCAATGGATACGCGGCAAGTTACAGCTTGTTACACGAACATTTGAATGAAAACTCGAGCTAGATTTATTGCCTGCGTTCGCGCTTCATCTTAGTTGACACTACAATGTGTTGAAATGGATGAGGCAATTAAAAACATAATAAATTACCACTAAAGCCGTGTAGTGAGAAAAAATATTAATACTAGTTAATATATAACGTAACATGAGATTTTATGATTATTATATTTTTATAAATAAAAAATAAAAACCATAAACTTTATAAGATATTTTTCATTTATAATACCACCATCCACACAGAACATTTTTGATTTGGAGGCAAAATAATGTTGAAAAACTAAATAATTGTATTATTATCGTCTAACGTCCAATATTAATAACCTATCTCCAACGTCAATCTTAGATTGTTTCATATATCTATCCAATCTAGAGATTGCCTTGATTGATCTTGGTAGCCTAGTGTTTAAGTACTTTGTTACCATTAAGACACTTTCTGCCGAATTCTGGAGGCACTGCGTGTTGAACGGCGGAACTCAACGCTGCACCTTAGCCTCGTTACCGAAACAAGAAATAAAAAAGATTGATATATAGTTACCGGAGTAAGAAAATGAAAAGATTAATATATTTCATTTCCAATCTAGAGATTGGATAGATATATGAAACAATCTAAGATTGACGTTGGAGATAGGTTATTAATATTGGGCGTAAGTAGATAAAATCTGGCTTTGCCATCATTGCATTTACTTAATATATAAAACATTCAAATACCAGCCAAAGTGAAAAACACAGTGTTGTATCACTATATCCTAAATACGTAAGGAATATGTAGTTTTTTTTTCAGTTTGAAGTTTGTAGCTTTAACTCTCATGTACTATGTACATATGTTGCATGGAAAGTATAAGGAACCTCGTGTTAAGATACTTCGTTCCCTAATTTCCGCCCAATTTCCGAAATATCGCATGTTGAGCGGCGGAATTCAAGGCCACGTTTTGTCTACCAGAGCGGGAAACGAAAATAATTCGTTGAATCCACAACAATCGCGTTTACAGTCAAACACTGTCTCGTTGCGCTACAGAATATACTTAAATATAATATTTGCTTTTTATTATCTTCACCCTGTACATATAACAGGGTATACAGAGGGAACTTGGTGGCCTAGTGTTTAAGTACTTTGTTACCATTAAGACACTTTCTGCTGAACTCTGCAGGCACTTCGTGCAGAGTTCGGCAGAAAGTGCACGTGTTCAGAAAGTGCACGTGTGCAGAAAGTGCACGTGTGCAGAAAGTGCACGTGTGCAGAAAGTGCACGTGTGCAGAAAGTGCACGTGTGCAGAAAGTGCACGTGTGCAGAAAGTGCACGTGTGCAGAAAGTGCAAGTGTTGAACGGCGGAACTCAACGCCGTATCTTAGCCTCGTTACCGGAGTAAGAAAATGAAAAGATATATAATATATTTCATTTCGTCGAGTGGGAATGGAATCCACAACCTGTCCTGTTTACAGTCACTCGCTTGTGCCCCTGCGCCACGACTGGCCTCTATCATCATTGCCTGTACTTTGTAATTTTTCCTAATAAATATAGACGGCAATATTTCAGCGTGAATTAACCAACACTCAATTCCGACCATTTCAAGTAATCTTAATTAACAAATTATATACAATCTGCTCCGATCGATCCTTAAAAAGCTTAATTATTAAATATTTTTCTGTAATATTTCTGCCAACTTTTTGTAGCACCAATTAAAAATTTTCGAAATTTTCCACAATAGAAAATGTTTTAGCCCAACCCTTTAAGGTTATTTAATGATGTTGATATAAACTTTCTCTTTCAGTGTTTGTTTTTCCTGAGCACACTATTGATTTTTTTTTAATTTGTGTTTCTGATTAACATTTTAATTTTTTAAATGTTTATGTATATAACTTATATTCTAGAAATAAGTAAATCCTTTTCACGCTGTATCCCGCAGAGCAGAACAGAGGGAATATAGTGTGAAGTTCCCCATTTCCCACCGACTTCTGGAGGCATTGTATGTTGAGTGGTAGAACTCAACGTTGCGCTTTCCCTCGACACCAGAGTGAAAAAATGAAAATATAAGTTAAAATAAATATTTAATTTCCTTGAGTGGGGATCGAATCCACAACCAGTTGCGTTCACACACCCTTGCGCCACGACTGACCGGACTGTCATGTATGCATAACTAAAACGGTAGACATTTTAAAATGCAATGAGGCTTCGCCCCCTGTTAGTTTTGATCGCTGATTTTTCTCGTATGTAAAAAAAAATATAAATAATGACGTAAACTTACGACAGTGCTATCGCATACACGATATTCTTATTTACCTAAAAAATCACAACTTAGTTCTGTATATAATAGAAAACATATTTTCATATTAAAAATAAGAATAGGCCGTGGTGTAGCGGCACGTGTTCGATTCCCACTCAGGAAAATCAATTGGTGATGAAAATCAATGAGCGATGAACGCTCTAGTAATAAATAAGACAAAATGTGGCGTTGATTTACGCCACACAACACACAATGTCTCAAGCATTATCAGAGTGTCCTATCACTAGGATTTATCAACCTTCAAGGTTATAAAGCGTGGAAACTATTTTTTTTACCTTTTTTTATTTATTATAAATAAAAATATAAAAGTTGTCAACAATTGTAAAAATATTTTAGTATTAATTCACAAAACGATACTTTAAATAAATATTTTAAATAGCATTTTCTTAACGCAAACTAAAAAGAATTAGGCACATCCAACCTTGACCTTATATTTTCTTACATCCTAAAGGACGAGCATTTATGTAAGTTGCTAATTACTTGATCAACATTCCTCGCCTCAAAGACATTGCATCCCTTCCTTTGTGCCCGCTTCTAAACAGTCAAACTTGTCGCTTTGTCCCGCTATAGGTAATTATTAAATTACCCTATGTGATAGGTAGGTATGTAACTTGGATGCAATTAAAGTAAAATTTGTGATATCACTATTCAGTTTTATAGTATTATAAGTTAGAGGCCGTCGTGGTTTAGGGGCACAAGAGTGTGACTATAACGCGACGGGTGTCCCCCCAAAGTGTTCCCCACTTTATGGCGAATTCTGGAGGCATTGTGTGTTGTTGACTGGCAGAACTCAACGCCGCGCTCTCCTCGAGCGGGGATCGAACCCACAACCAGTCGGTTTTACAGTCACACTTTGTGCCCCTGCGCCACGACTGGCCTCGTGCTAGTTATTATTTATTAATATTTTCATTTATTTGGCGGAAAGTAGCGAACGGAGTGTCTTAACACTAGGTTCCATATACCTACCCTGATGTGTGCGGGATACAGCGTGAAACTAATTATTATTAACGTTTAGTATGTGGTATTACATTTATATTTTATATATACGCTGTTTATAAGCTGTGCTTATGTGGGTAGACAAAAGATCCTAGTTTGAGAAACTTCTGTCTTCATTATTCGCCGGAATTTGAGGTACTGTGTATCAAGTGACAGAAACCAAAATAAACTTAAATAGAATCATCTCTCGAATAGGGATCGAACCCACAACGTCTGTTTCACAGCGCAACTCACCTACGTAACAAGTATCAATGAGTTAATAAAAATAATTACGAATTTAAATATATAAATTTGTACTTTTGACTGGAATTCATTGTTTTTATTTATAAATATTTCTACTAATCTATATAGAATAAAAAATCGGAGATCTGAGTCTGTATAGAATATAAAAAAATATAATTTCTCCAATTCAATATTCCAGTAGGCATGATTAACTGACCTTATTTACCATGATTCAGTAAACCCTTCTTATCTCTTTTAATATATCTATTTTTTTTATTTTGTCCCAATATAAGATTACATATTTCTTGAACATATAACGTAGGTATTAGAAATAGTGTATGTTACTATATAAAATTGTTTATTCACATTCTGTCGCAATATTTAAAAAAATACGTTTTTGAACGTCCGTTTACAAAAACAATGGACGCGGCTCATTTAGTTCCGTTTTTCAATGCGTAATTTCTCCAATTTACTTGATTTAGTAACAAGCTTCAATTCTGCTGTTGTTACTGCTAGTTCGTTTATATAAATAGCTATGAATAAAAATATAAAAGAAGACCATCTCGTTAGGTCTTCACGTATTGTCTCGTAGATTCTGTAGTGAAGTCAAATATGTAGGTATATAGTGAGAAAACGATCTGGGTGAAGAAAAATTAAAAACGAACTCTAGTTCACTTTTGTTTTCTCGATTCAATTCTTAATATTTGCTTTTCTAAAGTAAAGCCTGAAGTCATTACCATCGTAAACATTTTAATATTTTCCAACTGCGTTACGATACCTTCAGTAATACAAGCAACATAATGGATAGAATATACCTACTCTCCCACTGCCTTCTAATATTATAAATGAAAGTTTGTGAAAATGGATGTTTGTTCCACATTCATACAATAACTACTAAACGGATCTAGATGAAACTTTACAATAATATAACTCATATTCACATCAGATGAACACAAAAAAACAATTAAATAAACGATTTTGTATTATTTAGCTATAATATAACATTAAGTTAAATCGAGCAAAACCGCGCGTGGGTTGTTAGTAAAACATACATATAATTCCCGGCGTACAAGTGTATCTAGTCCCCCGGCGTCTCTATACCTGTTCGCGACACTATCGCCATAAATCGGAGGCACTCGCAACTGTCGTCGAAGCTGCAATATACGAGAGTTATTGGCCAGGAAATTAATTCTGTCGACGCAAGTAGGGTTAGGCGGAAAGCGCGTAGGGTGGCTACGTCGAATGACGGGTGACACCTACCTATCTATGCTGGGCGTGGGCTGTGACGTGGGCAATATTTTGGTAATAGATATTAGCATTACAGTCCATTTGGTTGGACTATTTGTAGAGCATTGTGATTGGTAACTTGATTTCCGGTTCAAAATATTCGTATTAGTATATAGTGTTTTTATATTTTTTTTATAGAGCTGTGTCTAATGTGATATTAAATGTCATATACATATATGAATTATTGTATTTATTCTGTTTTATTTTTTTAGTATCACGTCGTTGTACCCCGTCTATAGCGGGGTAGCTGGAGGTAGCAGTGTTAAAACGGTAGGTTACGTTCCCAACTTTTCACCTGATTCTTGAGGCATTGCGAGTTGAGTGGCGGAACTCAGCGCCGTAATTTTGCGAGGCAAGGAGTGCAAGAAAATGATAATTATTATTCTTTGTCCCGACTTAGCCTCGAACTTACACCGTCAACAACAACCGAAGGGGTTGTGATGTGGTAAGCAATTTTTAACATTCTTAAATTTGAGCCTCTATTAAATAAATTGTATCTAAAAACAGTTAATTAAAACATATAAAAATAATAAAATAATAAAATACATTAAGTTAAAAAAATATAAATTTCCGGTAGTATCTCATGGTAATACTAATAAATAAGACAATACGAAATGGATTCTTCTAGTCGTAAGCCGCTTAGATTGCGGGTACAAAGCATATAGGGGTCATACTATAGTTATCTATACGAAAATGTGCCTCCTTATACTTTTATAAGTGATATTGGTAAAAATATGGCAACATGTATAGAGGATGTAATACCAAATGAAGTACGTACGTCGTGGCGCAGTGAGACAGTTCTGTAACGGCGACGGTTTTTACCCATTCAGAGGAATGATCATATTGAATATATTTTCATTTTCAACGCTTTCAACTACTCGTAACGTAGTCGAATTCGATTTATACGTGTTGGATTGGAATACAGCCCAAATTTTTAGACACAATGCAAACTGAAACACTATTCTTTAAGTTTAAAGGAACCTAATCTACGAACCTAAGTTTACAACAACTACTACTATAAAATATAAACTGTATATTTTTCCTTCAAGAAGTACCCTCCACTTGGACTGGAACAGTGTACCCTACATACACCAGTATATTATATTTTAAAGGGAGTATTTTTAAAGCGTCCGTTTGTGTTGTTTCAACGTCTTAAATAGCGTTCCACGTTAAATGTAAGGGCGGAACAAGTGAGTCGAGTGTCTCTGTGGTCATTAGGAAAGGATGTAGGAAACTGAAGTTCTTAAAATATCTTGAGAATGAAAACATGTAGGAAAATGTTCCATAGTTTGAAGAAAAATACTTAAGAAAAGGACTGTGGAAAAGTAAACTAAAGCGTTGTTTTGATTTTCAAGTGTAAGAAAGCATAATTTGTTGAAATTTGACATAAGATTAAAACCTTTTTCTTTCCTTAGTGTGGAATAACACTTTATTATTTTTGATTTTTTTTTATTAGCTGCACACAGCAGAGTAGGAAGAGGGAATCTAGTGTTAAGACTTAAGGCATTGAGTATTGAATGGCGGTAACTGAACTAAACGCCGCGCTTTACCTCGATACCAGAGCGAAGAAATTTAAATAAAAACTTTATTTCCTCGAGTAGAAATTGAGCCTACAACGAGCTGCGTTTAACAACTAATCGAGGCGAGCACCGCGCCACGACTATATTGTTGCTCAGAAAAAAAGAATATATAAAAAAAAGTTTATACACTTTATATTTATATGTACATAGTATCAGCTTCATAGCTGCACCTGTAACACGGTTCGGGCGTGAGCTGGGAGCGACTACTCGTGATTTATTGACTGCATAAATCATGTGCCATTGTACAGTTCAATTTAACCTGCCTTTGACAAGATTTCAATTGATGTATTCTACATTCAATTACGATCACATTATTTGGTTTACGAGGTCGTCGTGGCGCAGTGGCACAAGGGTGTGGGTGGTGACTATAACGCGACGGTTGTGGGTTCGATCACCGTTCGAAGGAATGAATTGTTATTTCTTAATATTTTAATTTCTTCGCTCTGGCTCCAAGGCATAAAGCCCGGCGTTGAGTTCCGCCATTCAACACGTAATGCCTCGAAAAATTCGGCGGGAAGTGGAGAACGGAGTGTCTTAACACTAGGTTCCCTCTTCCTACCTGTATTGTAAGTCACTTCGAAGATTATTCAGATAGCTATTATTTTGCAAAATACTAGACCTTCATATATACTCGTATATGCCTGTCTCTAATACGAGACATTGTGAAATTTATACTAATACTAATATTATAAAGCTATTTTATTTGGCTAGAGGCCAGTCGTGGCGCAGCGGCACGAAGTGTGACTGTAAAACCGACTGGTTGTGGATTCGATCCCCACTCGAGGAGGTGAAATATCTACTTAAATTTATATTTCCATTTCTTCGCTGTGGTGTCGAGGTTAAGCGCGGCGTTGAGTTCTGCCACTCAACACGCAATGCCTCCAGAATTCGGCAAAAAGTGGGGAACGGAGTGTCTTAACACTAGGTTCCCTCTGCCTACCCTGCTGCGTGCGGGATACAGCGTGAAGCTGGTTTATAAAGCTACTTTGTATGTTTGCTTGACCCGTATCGTATGTCAGGAAGCATTGGTTCACATTGAAAAATATTTTTTGTTGGATAGTCCATTTATATGAGGAAGGCCATAGGATACCATATCACACGTTACGTTATAGAGGGTTATATCGTTATGATGTAATCCACTATACCTGCAACCAGAGTTTTTTTGGGAACTTAGAAGGCACTATAATATGTCGTACACAGCTATTAGTTGTTTCTATTTGAACAAACGTTGAACTATTCAATAGATTATTATTATTATTATAAAATTTGGCACGAAGAGAAAACTTACAATACAAATAAAGAAAAAAATCTTAAAAGTAAATACTTATAGGTATTTTATAGAAAAAATAAATCAGGATTACAATACTCGTATGTACACATTTTGTATGAAATTAACTATTAATATATGTTAGTACATTACTAACATATATTAGTACATTAGTTAAATTATAGAAATTTTTCTCTACCGGCATTAAAATATAGCATATTTTATATGTATGTAAAATTATGAAACTGAATTTTTATCGTATGTACGCTTACCAATTGTACGCTTACTAATATGTATATAGTCAACATTATAAATAAAAGAAATGTACAAAATCTGTAAAATTCCATTTATTTTAATAACAAATCTTCTTTAAAGTTTTGTCAGTATTTTTTTTTATAAACATAAAGCAATGACTCCGTAAAGCAGAACAAGTTAGGGGTGGGTGAAGGAAATATCAATCGCTTCAAATTCTATTCCTCGTGGGGATTCTTGAATGCCAAACTCACGACTTGCCTAATGATGCATTACTCTTATTCAGCTTTGCCTATAGATAATTCCCTATAACAGTATGTCCCTGTCAATTTTGTAGCTTAATTAATTTATCCTTTATATGTTTGAGAAATAAAGATCATTTTCCTCTAAAACGACAAGAGCTTTATGCTCTTCTGGAATGGTTAAGATTGTCACATCCAGGTGGACGTTGATCGCTAACTATTCATTCTAGCGAAATGTCAAATTCAATACTGACAGCGATGTATACAAACTTTTTATAGAGTTGTTATAAGTTAATACCGAAACTTTTCATAGAGTGTATAAAACTGGATAGTGGAAACGAAGACTGTTACAAGGTCTTTGTTCCTTAGACCTATTAGGCTTGAAATGCTCAACAATATTCATGAATCACACGTGTAGTGTTAGCCTTACATGCCCCCTAATATCCACATTTTCCCAAATTAGTCACACTAATTTCAACTTTAACACAAAATAATAAAGCTTAAATTCTATTGTTCTTATTATAGCTTAGCTCATTTAAGTTTGCTGCCCTAGATGGTAATGTGTATGCGCTAAAGTTCACTCTTTACTGCCCAGGTTTAGTATCCAAGTGGTCTAATTTATTACTCTTTTGTGAAAGTCTGTAAAAATATCTAATGAAGTTAGATTTTATCGTCGTTTAAATCATGGCGGACTTAAAAGAGACCATTTTATTAGTGCGTTGCACTGACTATATATATGTATATGTGAAGATGGATCTATGTATAAACCTACGTAGAAAAATAAGCAAAAACATATATTTAAAAAAAAGTTTGTTAATTTATTTTGATTAGAGAAAAGGTGATGTATTATTTTTCAACAGATTAAGATTTATAATACAATTTTGAAAGCTATCTGGGTAGTTTAGGGATATAAATGTATGCAATCGATTATTAAGACCATGTGAAAAAGAAAAAAATGACCACCAGGTGATCTTTTAACTTTTAAGTTTCCAAATATACTCATAATAACACAGTAAGTTGCGAGAGACATATTAAAGAAAAAAAATCGTTCGTTGTTATAAAAATCTAAATACTAAAGGGATATGCTTTAAACAATGCATACAGTGCAGCATTTCGATAAGGGTTGAAGGCAAACAGCGATAAAAGGCTGTCTCACATTTGTCCCTTGATTGGGTATCGCACACCTGTCACCCGCTAAGTGCAGGGCTCGAACATAGGGCTTTGGGTGGTGCAAGTAAAAAGGGACAAATACCTTAAAAACTATTTATTTTAAGTTTCTTACATTATTAACTTAACTTTATTAATTTTTGTTTGTTTTGTCTGTGTATATGTAACTGGTATTTATCTTAAATTATGTAATATTTTACATCACATTTTTGATAAAGTTCAGTATATTTAGCTTTATATATATAACAGTATGATTAGTGTAAAATTGTATAATTCGATTAGGTATATAATTTTTTCTTTCTTTTTCTTCCTTCACTTTTTCTATTTCTCTGCAATGCAATTTATAAAAGAGCACTTTTGATTCATTTAATATTTTGTTTTAATTATATCTTTATAAAAGATATATTTATAAAGTTTTTTTCAAATATTATAAATTCTATAAAGGAAAAATTACAGATTGCACCATATCCAAAGTCGACAGGTGCGTTGGATTGTCTATAACGTCACTTGAATTCTTGATGCAACCATTGAGTTTTGGCCTTTTAGCGCAGAGCTTCTTGATAACTAATCTAGTGTCAAAGCAAGTGCGTTTATTCATTGAAGGCAAATGGGAAAGGGTCGGTAGTTCTTTTCCTGTTAACATAATATATTTGAATAGATTGTAAGAAGAATTGAAGAACATAATAGAGATGTGATGCCCTGTCCGGTCTACCTGCCTTTGTTTTTGTGTTCAAGTAGCCACATTTCCATCCGTTTCCGTGTTTTTCTTTTAAGCTTATTTATCGTTCGACCTTTATTCTGTGAACAATTCGTTTATAGAGATTTCGTTTTATTTTTATTTACATTAAAGTAATATATTTTTATGCTACTTTAGTTTTATTATAATTATCAATCAATGTTTATATTAATATAGTTACCTATAATACAATAAATACGGTCTGTGGTTTACGGAACGCCAATGTAGGGAAAAATATCAAATATGAATAGTTTTTTGAGTTGACTACATAGAAGTTTTTTGCTATTAAGTAAAGTAGTAGTGTAAAGTGCTATTATTATTTTAGTATAAGTTTGAAATATAGTAATAGTCTGATTAAAAAATATACATTTCTTTTGGATTTTGGCAAGTTGATAAGATCTTTGATAAGAATAATATTTTCTCATAATTAGGTAGTATACTTTTTTATTATATTTTTAATTATTTGAATACTGACTAAAGTCTTTAGATATAGAGTTTTTCTTTCAATCTACACACCAAAGGTGTAGAAAAATTCAACCTCTCGTCACTACTACTTCCTCAATTTATTATGGAGGTAATTCGTGGCAGGATTTGTGCTGAGATTGCGATTATATATCACGTGCTTTATTCTTTAGAATTTTTACAACTGACAAAGAAAATTATACAATATGGATCTATTTTAATATAATATATGATTTTTGAATTATTTAGAGGTTTGTTTAATTTGAGTTATGGCGCAGTCGGTTCCTACTCAAAGAAATGAAATATTTGATATTTTCTTTTTTCTTCACGATGTATTCCGCAAAGAACAGTGTAGGCAAAGGGAACCTATTGTTAAGACACCCCGTTCCCCACTTACCGACGAAATCTGGAGGCATTGCGAGTTGAGTGGCGGAACTTAACACCACGCTTCGCCTCCAGTAGGGGTAAAGTGTGACTGGAAACCAGTCGCGTTTCCAGTCACACTATACCCCTAAGCCACGATTGGCCCCAATACTAATATATTAACATAATAATCAAATGCCACATCTGCACTATATATTAATAAATCTATGACGCTAAGAACACACATGGAACTCCAGTAGGTGCCCTGTTCAGAGCTTTTATGGTAATTGTTTGGAACTGAATCGTGTTGTGCACAGATGTTGCCTCTTTGTTACAAGTACGACTTAACCCCTTACCTCCATCGATCTATTCAGGTTTTTAGTACGTTTCAACATGTGAAGTGAAAATTGAAACGCAGCACCACACTTTTGATATGATGGTAAACTTGAAGTTGTGGCCCGTTGTGGTACAGGGGAACAGGCGTGTATGTGCGACAGGTTGTGAGTCCGATTTCCAGTATAAAATATTTAATATTTTAATTTCTTTGCTCTGGTGTCAAAGGTGCCTCCAGAGTTCGACGGAAAGTTTTTCAAGTCGTTACATGTACTTGTGAAATTTTTGTTTAAGATTTTTGAATGGTTGTTATTACTGTAAATTGATTTTGAAGAAAAAAATCGAATTCAACATTAAAGGTGCACTATAGAATGCTTTAAAATTAACACTAAAATTGTTAAAAAGGACAATCTTTATGTTATATTCATGGCATACATATGTAAATGGGGATGTAGAGATTTATAAATTAAATAATTGAATTACGCTTAAGACAAATTAAGACGACGAAGCTTGTAAGTTCATAAATATTATAAATTGATTTAATTTTTTTGAATTTCACTCATTTTATGCAATCTAGACAGTCATGTTATGCTTTTGCATAAATTAATGCAGTCTTTTTCTCTTCTTCTTCATTTCGTTCCCATTTACTTTACTTTGTAATTAAAACATTCAAAATATAACATATATTTTTATACAAATTTGATATAAAAGGGCACATACATTAAGATTAATATTTCAAATTTTTCAAATAAATCTAAATAGATCAAAAAGAAAATACTTTATAAAAAAAAAATGCACATTTTTGCTACATTACCTACCTTCTTGACACAACCACTTAAATATCAAGCCACTTATTACATATTAATATTTCATATACACATTTTTAACTGAGGTAGACTAGAGGTAACATCAAACTACCTTCAAAAGCTTGTCTTTGCATCCGAGGGGAAAATGAAGTAATCGGATAACAGCTCTCAACTTTAATTGAGTTGGGGGTTAAATTTTTGAGCTCAGGCACGTAAGGAGATTTCAAATCTAATTACTTTAATATTATTGGTATGTATGCTGTTTGTTTATATTATTAGGCAGAGAGAACTGAGTGTTTTGTCACTACTTTCCAAGAAAAGAAGAATTTATTGCCTTTTTTTTGGCTTTACACGTATCCTGCATATAGTAGGGTAGGCAGAAAGAACATAATGTTAAGGCACACATTCGCCTTTTTCTGTCAAACATCCGAGAAATACCGTGCCTTAATATAAAAATTAAAAATAAATTAAATCAGCTTCACGCTGTATCCTGCACACAGCAGGGTAGTCAGAGGGATATAAGTATTAAGACACTCCGTTCCCCACTTTCTGCCGAATTCTGGAGGCATTGCGTGTTGAGTGGCAGAATTCAACGCCGCGCTTAACCTCCACACCAGAGCGAAGAAATGGAAATATAAATTTAAGTAAATATTTCATCTCCTCGAGTGGGGATCGAACCCACAACTAGTCGATTTACAGGCATACTTTGTGCCCCTGCGCCACGGCTGGCCTCTTCTGTATCTGTATATGATGAATAAGAAATTTAAGTTAAAGTACATTCACATATGTATGTGTGTATGTATATTGTATCTTATCATAGTAAAAAGTAACTACGTGGGTACTTTAAATATTCAAAAGGAAAATTTATTCACTTTACTTAAAAGTAATCACGCTGTATTGAAATATAAAACTTTGTCGTCTCCTCTCCTCCTTTCCACCTCTTTGTGAAAACTAATTTTGTTTTCAATCTATTTACAATTTACCTTCCAGACGAAGTGGTCACCGTAGATATTTTGTACGCGGCGATACAAATTTAGATGCTAGTTTAGGCTTATGATAGTTATTTTAAATTTTTATTATAGTAAACTAGCAGTACTATAAATAATATTTAGGCTACTTTTTATCAATTTTCACGAGATCGGAATATACGCGGGAAAAAGCGAGATTGCCGCGATTGCCTACCGTGTACCTAGGTTGATGTAAAATAACTAAACATTGTTTGCACGTTATTAAATACAACATTTTTTGCAAGCCAAATCAAATAAAATCCCAAATTATATAAATTACGATTTATTAAGAGCCAGAACTGAGCAGAACCAGTTATTTTTATGAATAAATATTCCCTAAATACACTTAAATTATATAAAATAAATATTAGTACCTATATTTTATGCAGGAGAAGCCATACCATACAATTAAATAAACATATCTAGAACAAAAATATATCAAAAAAACATAGTATGATTAGAAAGTATATAAGCAATATAACAAAAAGTACGGAGCGTACCAATCTGTGCATTGAAAGCTGTCCCCCAGTCAACAAAGGCTTTTGTTGAATGACGTTCTTTTAACTGTCAGGTTGTTCGTTTCCATTGTTGTTTCGATTTGGCGTCTTAACATTGTAAAAGTTTCATATAAAATCAGCTTCACGCTGTATCCCGCACACACCATGATAGGAAGAGGGAACCTAGTGTTAAGACACTCCGTTTCTTAAGCTGAGTTTGTGTGAGTTTGGAGGCATTGCATGCTGAGTGGCACCAGAGCAAAGAAATGAAAATATAAATAAATATTTAATTTCCTTGAGTGGGGATCGAATCCACAACCAGTCGATTTTACAGTCACATTTTGTGCTGCTGCGCCACTACTAGCGTCACACAACCACTGCCTTATAATATTATTTAATATAAAAAGCAATTGATATAATGTCACTAGTCTACCTTAGTCTTTTCATTCATAGTAAGTACTAAAGGCATTTTTGTGGCGCGAGTCGAAAAAAAAACTGTAGCCATTTTTTTCCAATTTTTTTTACTTTTTTATGTCAACTTTTTTAGTTCTATCTATTAGATCCAGTAACTATCCAGTATATTTAAATCAGTTTATTCTATCCATGTTTATATAGCGTAGTCTGTCTTACCCCTAAAACAAGCGTCTGACTGTAAATGGTCACATTTACAGTTAGACGCTTGTTACATTTACGTTGTAGGTTTGATTCCCACTCAGGAAATAAATTATTTTCATTTGCTTGCAAGTTCTAGTAAGAAGACAAAGCGCGATATCGCGTTTCGCCGCTCAATACCCAAAATCTCGAGAATTGGACGGAAAATGAGGAATGGAGTGTATTAACATTTGGTTCCTCTACCTAGGTAGACATACATATCTATATAACAGGATTGCCAAATGCGGGCTGCAGCGTAAAGCAAAAAAAAAAAATCTAATCTAGCTTCACGCTGTATCTCTAGCGGTGTAGTCAGAGAGGACGGAGCGCCAAACGCCACGGAAAATATATATATTTAGAAATATAACTTAAATAAATAATATCAAAGTAAGTTAAACATACAATGATACTATGGAGACAGAACAGTTCCTACTAATACTTACCGCAAATATTTCGACGTCCATGAGACAAATCTCACACAAACTCGAGGGTAGCTCGAGGGTGACTGAAGACACCCCGCTTGTCGACACCGAACCTATAACCAATATTAGTTGAACCCTCATTACACACAAATAGTCCTTTACGTGTAACCTTAAGGATTATTTTTGTAATATTAAAGTGTCAAAGTAAATGGTTATACACTTGAAATATGATAATCGCCTCGTCTGATGATGGTATTCATAGTTGCAACGGAAGCCCTAGATGTATAGGGGAAAAATTGCGCTTTTAGCATTAGAATATAAGTTAGATATGCTTGTGAAGTGCTTTAATATCTAAGTTTCTGTATAAATCTCGTCTATTTTTGTGGTTTTCATGTTTAAATTTTCTCACTGTTAAATTTTTTTGTTTGTTAGTTTATTTTCATTATTGAGAAACTTTTTGTTGATGTTTATAGAAAAAACAACACGCAATTTGATGTCATTGTCGAAAAAAATCTTAGATTTATTTCGACAATGTTATTATGATAATATGACATACGAGATATATTTTTTATATTGTTGAGACTATCCTCTTCACGGTGTTACAAAATATGGGCACAGCGCGGCGTTGCGTTTCGCTACTGAACACACAATGCATCCAGAAATCGCGGATAAAGCGGAATGGAGTGTCTTAACATTAGGTTTCCACTGCGATGCGGTGCGGGATACAGTGTGAAACCTGTTAAAATTGATCATCCCGTTAACAGTTCACTTGAATAAATTTACAATTGACGCAAAATTTTAATTATATCTTCATATAAAAAAAAATTGACGCGATCATGGCGCACTGTGACAGCATCTGGTTAATCGTGATGGTTTAGGGTTCGAAACCTACTTGGGGAAATCTCCCGCTCTGGTGAAGCAAAACGCAGCATTGAGTTCTGCTATTCAATACGCAATATCTCGAATTTGGATTACTATAAAATAAAACGTGAAGCCTCAAAAAATATACAAATTTTGCTTATAACATAAATTTTACTTGCAAATTTATGTTATGTTCCTGCAATACAAACATCATTTTAAGTCGCAATAAGTAGTCAGTATTAAGGAGTTGAATATCCTAATCCGTAACGTATAATCCGATTAAGCGGTTCCGCTACTTGTACACAAATATTACGACGTGCATGCTTCAAGTATTATATTTTGTTAGAAGACTTAAAACGATTGTAGTTAATAACTGTTACCTACGAAATATTGATTTATATTTATATTTTCATTTCTTCGCTCTGGTGTCGAGATAAAGCGCGGCGTTGAGTCCCGCCACTCAACACACAATACCTCCGGAATTTGGCGGAAAGCGGGGAACGGAATGTCTTACCGCTAGGTTCCCTGAGCCTACCATGCTGTGTTCCCCACATAGCGTGAAGCTTATTAATATAATCAACATTTTAATCAATAACAGTAAAATTATCTGTAAAATGATAACACTACCATAGTGGTTATACATGAAAACTGGTTTTAGTATCAAGCAAAATCGGGATTCTATTAAGAAACATTAAAAATGATTTCATGCTTTATATTTGCATATTTAAATATGACTAAAGCATTCTGAAGTTAATAAAAATATTTAATAGCAATCTTTGAAAGCAATACAAGTGATTTGTCACTGTATTTAGATAGCCTTAGTACATAACAAAATGGCGCCTCTTTTTGCAAACGTATATTAAATTGTAGGACGACTGACAGTGGAATAATTTATACATTTATATTCTCTTATATTTGCGGTCGCTCCATTCATCTGGAGAAATTTATGGTGAAGACGCTCTGAGTCGTTTTTTGTCGAAAGCAATATAATATGAAACTAGTGTGGTAATGAAATCTTATTTGACATGTGAGTTAAAACAAAAAAAAAGCTTTAGCAAAATCAGCTATTTTTTTTACTATCAGATCCTTAACTATCTGTAGCTAATACTATAAAAATACAAAAAAAACTTTAGTGTCACTATGTTGGTATATTGGAGATTGATTGTTATGACGGCAATTTTAACTACCAGATTATATATTTGAATTCGTTTACATTTGGGCTCTTTCAAACTATTCTACAAGGTTCGAATCCGAGACAGACGGTCTTGCCAGTGTGGGAAAACGAAAATAACTCATACCTCCTCACTCGGAGGAAATCAAACCCACATCCATCTTCACCCGCTTAGAATCCAACACTTCCCCACTATGTAAGCAGCTTCGATTCCACATAAACATTATTCTTTTATGTTTAAATAATTAAACCGTTTTTCATTTGTTTTATCTTGTATCTGTTTAATGTTTAAGTTGGTGTAATAAAATATTAAATTAATAAATAAATAATAAATATTTATCATTGATAAAAATACATTATAAATTGTTATTATGGATAAATAAAATAATAAAAATATCCATAATGATAAACATGTAACACAAAAGTAAGATAAATTGAATATTTTCAATACAATCCATAGCGGCGGCGGTAGTGTTTGATTTCTCTAATCGGAAACGTGAGCTCTAATTGGCAGAGTTCAGTAGCTTCAGGAATCCGTACGAATATTTCTTCGCGGCGCTAGCGCCGCGAAGAAATATTAGCGCCGCTGGCGCTTATAACCTACGACTAACAGAGAGATACGTGGAGGCGATTTTATTATTTTATGTTTGTAACTTATTTAAAGTAATAGTTTTTCGTTGTAGCCTGTATATGGCAAGGTAAGTAGAGGAACCAGAGCGAGACAATAAAAATAATTCATTGCCCTAAGTGGGATCAAACCCACAATCATCGCGCTTAGAGTCAGTCGTGTATAATTACGCTTTTATTTATAATATGCTTATTAAAAACTGATTTAAAATATAAATCTGGTCATACAGTCATTTAGCCACTCATATAATAATTTTAGGCTGAAATTTTGTTGAGGTCAGTCGTGGCCCTGCGCCACAGAGTGTGACTGTAAAATCGACGGTTTGTGGATTCGGTCCCTACTCGAGGAGATAAAATATTTACTACCATTTATATTTTCATTTCATCGCTCTGTTGTCGTGGCAAAGTGCGGCGTTGAGTTCCGCCACTCAACACGCAATGGCTCCAGAACTCGGCGGAAAGTGGGCAACGGTGTGTCTTAACACTAGGTTCCCTGTGCCTATCCTGCTGTGTGCACCCGCACACAGCAGAGTAGGCAGATACAGCGTGAACGTAAAAAAATAAAAAATAAAAAGGAATTTTTTTTTATAGGCGCACTACATTTTATTGCTACTATGAAAAAAACACACACACACACACACACACACAAATGAATGCAATATAAATTTAAAGTTACAATACTACTCAATAGTTTTCTATAGTTCCAGTCGAGCAAGGTAGGTAATTGAATTACAACTCCTTGCGCACCCGATGCCATGAAGGGGAAATACAAAAACTGAGCTAAAGGGCTTCTTCATAAGTTATTGAAAGATATCGTGTACGAGTTACGAAACAGGAGAAATAGCTATTTTTCATATATTGCATATTGCGCTATACTAGAGCAGTGATTCTCAACCTTTTTTTTGTTGCGGCACATATTTAATGATTTCAAAATTTGGCGGCACACAAAGAAAAAGATAAGAATTATTTAGTTACTACAATACACGCAGGCACTAAGAGAAAACGCGTTGCAAAGCAAATAATAAAATAATTAATTTTTTTGTGGATTTAAATATGTTAAAAATATATTTTTTTTAAATGACATATTTTAATAATATTAACATTATTATTAATTTCAGTCGTGGCGCAGCGGCACGAGGTGTGACTGTAAAACCGACTGGTTGTGGGTTCGATCCCCACTCCAAGAGATGAAATATTTACTTAAATTTATATTTCCAATTTCTTCGCTCTGGTGTCAAGGTTAAGCACGGCGTTGGGTTCTGTCACTCAACACGCAATGTCTCCAAAATTCGGCAGAAAGTGGGGAACGGAGTGTCTTAACACTAGGTTCCCTCTGCCTACCCTGCTGTGTGCGGGGTACAGCGTGAAGCTGATTTGATTTATTATTAATTTGGCGGCACACAAAAGTGCCGCGGCACAGTGGTTGAGAATCACTGTACTAGAGTATTGCGTTCAATTGACCTCGATTTCTGTTGTATAGAAAAATCATTTATGTTGCTATTTGTCAAATAGTTAAATATGTATGCATAGTGCTTTATTAGAAATGTAGTATTGGCAGTCTGTATTGTTTGTGTTTTTATGATGTTATTATATATTTTTGTTAAGGTTAGACGTTGGTTGTTGTGCTCGACGATTTTCTATTATAATATAAAATGTAGGGAAGAAGTTTTCATACAATTCTGTGTGAAAAATTAATCCAATTGTCCTAAAATGTTGGCAGTGGTACAATGAGGCTACTCTAAGTATAGACATGCTTAGAAGTTGAACAAACTCTTTTAAGACGGCTGGTAGTCTTAGCAGAACGACAGAAGATATCACCGAAACTGAAATCAAAAAACTAAATTCAAACTTTCGACCGAGGCCGGTCGTGGCACATAGTGTGACTATAAACTCGACGGGTTGTGGGTTTGATCGCCACTGGAGGAAATGAAATATTTGCTTAAATATTGTATTTCCATTTCTTCGCTCTGGTGTAGAGACACAGCGCGGCGTTGAGTTCCGCCAATCAGCACGAAATGCAGCAGCAGCAGTAGGAAAGTGGAAAACGAAGTGCCTTAACACTATTTTCCCTCTACCTACTCTGCCGTATGTAAGATACAGCGTGAAGGTGATTTTAAAATTCAGCTTCCTAACTTCACAGATGATAAAACGTTCGGTAGCCAATATTTTATTTATTAAATAGTCCTTTTCTTTTTATTTTCATAGCTACAAGTATCGCGCATATCAAGGTATCAATAAAGATAATGGAGAACACATTTTAACAATACTAACCCTTTATTATTCACATATATGTATTTACAGTTAATAGAAAACTATACATAGTTGCACACTTTGCGGTCTGTATGTAAATGTCAGGTTTCCTTGGTATATCGTTATTTCTGAAGGGCACAATGGCCCTATTGTCACGCTGCCATCCCTCATAAGGATTTACGGGTTTATACCTTTATTGGGTTATTCGGCCCCAACGATTTATAGCGGCGATGGCAAGTAAAATTTTAAATATTGCCTAAGAAATGTGTAGTGTATTGAGCAATTATTTTTTACTGTTTGTTAATTTTGACTGTCGTTTATGTAAATGTATGAAATTGGATAGATAGAAAGCCAGTGAGTTATATCGCTCACTCATACCAATCTCAGGTTTGTTGATCAACGGGAAGTACTTACAAGTAATAAAAGTGGACAAACTTAAGTTTATACTCATTTTGTATGAACAAAACTATATAATATAAATTTCTAGTGATTTTTCTAAAAATTACCTCAAAATTTTCACTTTTTGGATTGTTTTGCATTTAACTTTGAACTAAATTTCATAAGTCCAAAAATTTTGCATTTGGCAAGCATTATGCGTTGTGTTGCCCATATATTTTAATATTTCTTATTTATTTTAGCTTCATACCTGCACGCGATCTCGAGATAAATAGTCTTAACAAACGGACAGATGGATAATAAAGTGACCAAATAAAGATTCCGTTTTTACTTTTTGAGGTACGAACCCTAAAAACCAAAAATAAAAATGTAGAAAATGTAATTTTTATTTCTCTTTTTGGTATCGAGTAATTATACTTCCAAATAGCACCTGAGGTAACAGATGTTGAAGAATGTTTCAAATGATTTCGTTCTTTTCATTCGATTTTAATATTGAAATTTGCCTCGCTCCGCGGCGAGGGGGTCTTCAAAGGATATAATTACTATTGAGGGCGCTTCAGGGTTAGTCACGATATAATGTTAATGATAAAGATAATTTTTTTTCTCAAAATCATCTGATGCAATTTGTGTTCTTTGGTTTCCAATTCAATTTAATTCCTTGGTCTACTATTATTTCCGAAAACTTAAACAAAGTTAAGCTGGAAACAGTATAACTGAATGGTAGGTCAAGTGAAATCGTTCATTTTCGTTTATATAGTTGCGTCAGGATAAAATTTAAGATGTTTATTAAAAACATAGTAATGTCAAGAATACAAGGGATCTGCGAACTCTTAATTAAATTAAATCTTAATTATTATTTTTTCTTAATCTTAATTAATTAACGTATCAACGATATGGCCAGGATTAAAAATCTTTCATACAAAACTTTTTTATGTAACACGATAAACATAACATAATACAAAGATGAGTGTCTATTGTGGCGCAGAGCACAAGCGTGTAACTGTAACCGTGACATTCGTTCTATCATTCGATTCCCATTCCCGAAAATGAATGAATGAGTAAATGTTCTGATAACGAGGCAAAGCGCAGCATTGAGTTCCGCCATTCAACACGCAATGTCTCGAAAATTAGACGGAGAGGTGGGAACGGAATGTTTTAATATTAGGTTCTCTCTACTTACCCTGTTGTAAATATAGCGGGGTTATAGTATGAAGCTAAAAAAAATAAAATTCAACAATCACAACAACCAATACCTAAGCCTATTCAAAATTGACAGCACCCAGTAACGCTAACCTTAAATCAGATACATTACAAAATAGAAATGGCTAAATGATTTTATTAAAGATCCAACTTTAAAATTGAATTTTAAGTCATAATCACTTGTAATTGTCCTTAGCTGAAGGGCGAATTTGCATAATTTTCGTTCGCTCTTGCCTAGAGAGAGCTTAATGTAGTCTGCATAAATTAATGCAAATGATGATACAGTGTTAGTTTGCGAAATGTATGTTTCTAAGTATTTAAAGTTAGAAATATGATTATAAAAGAGATTTATACCAACTTCACATTTTATAAGCATATCTCGCATATTTATAGCATGGTAAGCAAAAAAATGTAATACCAAAACACTCGAATTTCCGTTTTCCGCCGGTATTCGGATTATCGTGTCTTGAGTGACGCAACTCAACGCCGCGCTTTGGTTTAATTTTTGCTTTTTCTCACGAGGAGGATCGAACTGTCGACCATCGCGCTTATATTCAAAAGCTGTGCCACCATGCCATGATAGCTTCCAGCGTAAGACGTGGAACGGAGTATCTTAACACTAGGTTCCCTCTGCCTACATTGCTATGGGAGAAACCGTGAAGCTGAAGATTCATCAATATTTCAAAACAATTTGATATACATATGTATACGTGAGACTTTTTTCTGCTTTAAATCTATGAAACAAAGTGCTAAGTCTAATATAAATAAAACATCATCGGGCTTTAGAGGCCATTGTGTAAGGTATTAAGATGTACATACAATAAGCGTAAAGAAAGGCTGCCTTGCAAATTGCGGGGTTGGATCCCTCTTATTTGCGGTGTACCTACCGCTATGGAGATACTTTTGATAATGTCAATGCATTGAATATTGAAAAAAAATGTTTTACTATATATACTTGCCTATTTTTATGTGAGGAAATATATGGAACGTAAAATAATGAATCATAAATAAATATTTTCGTTAAGTTTTTACAAACTTGAACAGATATTTTTATTTGGTTTATATTATTCAGTATATCAGTATTTATTATTTGGCTTCATAATGTATATAGCTAGCTGGGTACGCAGTGAGAACCTAGTATTAAGACATTTTGTATTCCATACACAGCTCAAATTTTGTGACATTATCTATTAAATAGCGGATCTTAACGCCGCACTTTTTCTTGATATCAAAGCAAACGACAGGAAATAAAAATACATAAATTCCCCAAGAGGGAATCGAACCCACAACTTTTGGCTTTTACCTCAATGCATAAATATTTTAGTTTATTATACAAACAAAATATAAATAACATTAAACTAATTTTAACACAATAAACTCCATAACATTAAATTCACAACACGCAACGGAAGTGACCCATTAATCGGCGATTGTTTGACGTCGGCATTAAAACAGCGAACTGTCAATATTAGCGCGCGAAGGGCCGTGGGTTGTAATCCGGCCTTGGCAAATAATAGTTATTTTGATCCATTGCCCCGCTTCTTTGAGATGTCATTAGTATTAGATTTGTCGTTTTTTGTTTTTTTTTTCTTTACACTCTTCACTAAATATGCGGGATGGCGATTTAAAGATATGTTTTACATTTGTTCTTAATTTTCTGTTTATATGCTAATTATAGCGGGATACAGCGTGAAGCTAATGTGATAATGCTATATTAGTTTCACGCTGTATTGCGCATATAGCCAGGGAGATAGAGAGAATCTTATGTTAATTCACTTAGTTCCTCACTTTCTGCCAAATTTTTGGGACATTGCCTACTGAGTGGCGGAACTAAACGCCACAACATTACGTCATAATACATATGTATGTGTTGTCTTAACTTAACCATTACTATTGTTCGTTTTTATGTTTATTTCTAAGACATTCTTTTTTCTTATCAGCTTCACGCTGTTTCCCGCCGACAGCAGGGTAGACAGAGGGAACCTAGTGTTAAGACACTCCGTTCCCCACTTTCTACCGAATAAGACATTAATTTCATTAAAATTGTTTAATATTATAATATAACATATCTATATCTTGTACATACATACATACGTCTCAATATATCGATACGCTTTGATTGTACCGAAGTTCACCCAGCATAAACTCGATCTCGCCGCTACAAAGGCTCGTTTTACACTTGGCGAGGCAAGTTAGGTCAGGTGGACTAGATGCAACTAATTGCACCTTCAATTATTATATGCATAATTGTAATAACTTAAAGTGATATAATAACTTACATCTTGTTGTAGCCACTATATTGTTCAAAACGATTTAATTTATTAGTTATATAAATAACGTTTATATATACGGAAGCTGTTGTAGCATGAGCTTATAATTAAATATTTAAAATAATTATATATTCTTATCTTTTAAAACTTTGGTAAAGTAAATTGTGGCATAATGAGGGTATTATAGTAAGGGTATGGTAAGGTCTCTTAACACTAAGTACTTAGAGCAAAACATGGTATGTAGGTATCTTACATTTTATATTGTGTTTTACTCAAAAATGATAGTAAAAATTGCAATTTTTTAGTAATAGGAATATAGGAAGTAAAAAATAAGTAGATATTTATTTTAGAAAGCTAAAACTTTTACAAAGAAAAAAATCTATAAGTGAATTAAATACTAATACTTCATTACTTCACTGATTTAATTTCACGTGTATCCCGCAAATAGCAGTGTCGGCAGAGGAAACGTAGTGTTATATAATAGTCTGCTCTCTACTATTCGCCCATTTTTAAGACACTTTGTCTTGTTTCCGAGCATAAAAATGAAAATAATTAATTCTCTCTAATGGGAATTGAACCTACAAAAGTCACGTTTATATTCAGACGTTTTGCCGCTACGCCACAACGGCTTAACATCATTAGGCTTTAGAGGCCATTGTGTGAGGTATTAAGATGTACATACAATAAGCGTAAAGAAAGGCTGCCTTGCAAATTGTCGCGTTAGGCTAGAAAAAGCTTATCTAATTTTTTTTATATATTCAAGAATCCAAATAATGTTAGAACGCTTACATATAAAACATGTTAAATAGTTGCAAATTAAATGGAAATTAATACACTTGAGTTTTAAAACTGAAACGAGACTTTGGAAAAATAAAGCCAGACACAGACATTAAAATAACTGAAATATAATAATTTTAATACAATAATATTAATTGAGGCCAGACGTGACGCAACGGCACGATGTGTGACTGCAATACCGACTGGTTATGGGTTCGATCCCCACTCGAGGAGATGAAGCGGCGTTGAGTTCTACCACTCAACACGCAATGCCTCCAGTTCGGTAAAAAGTGGGGAACGAAGTGTTTTTTTGACACTAGGCTCCCTCTCCCTACCATACAGGGTGCGGGATACAGCGTGAAGCTGATTTAATATAAATTATTTTAAAAAAATACTCTCAGAAGCTCTTTACACAAAGAAATTAACATTATTGTCAAAGTATATTGATTAGTTATTTATAAATTATCAACTTGGTGCATACCTAGTCAATTTTTTAGGCATACATACATTGATTGATATAAGTGAAAATTAGTTAACGAAAAATGGATATATTGTTATGTTAATGTATCGATTGGTATTGAATCGTAATATTGATTAAGAGTTTGGAAACTTATTCGTATGGTAAAAAAAATCGTAAGGTAAAAAGATTTTCATTTTTATTATTTTATAATTTATTTTAGTAAATATTGCTATCTAAATAAGGAATTGAAATTACTCGGACAACAATAATATTTATATACATTTTTTTATGGTTTTTATTTTATTAATATGCGTGAACCTCACTTTATACCAGCAGAGTTCCACACAGCGGAATAGTATATCACTATTTAATAACTGTCTAACACGCATGATTCCATAATAATAGTTAAAGGTCAAAGGTTCGTAAGGAAATAAACGATATAATCTATTACAATATTCCCGAACCTCTCAAAATAAACTAGAAATCAAAATATTTGTCTCTAATTTTACTCTTACACTATTGCTGACACAAAAACCTATAATATTATGATACTTCGACATTCCCAAAATATACCCTTTTATCCATTTTATCACCGATCTCGTTCACACCTTCCTACGTTGTAATATATCATTACGGAAAATGGCGACAAAGGCTCTGGCGACAGAGTGTGAGCGAATGTATCAGAGACGTTCTCATATTATATATTCTATAGCGTTTCACTACCAACCCGTCGCTGAGATAATAAAGGATCTCCTTATTTCAATGGACATGTTATTAATAGTTGTTTTATTTAAGAATATTGCGTAGGATTACGCTACCAGGATAACGTATAACTACGATGATCAAGAATTTGATTCTCTGGTAGACAAGGCGCGACCTTAAGTTTCGTCTTTTATAATATGCAATATCTTTAAACTTTCAGCGGAAAGTAAGGAACGAAGAGTTTTACCACTGGGATCTATAGGGTTCCTAGTAGTAAAACACATTGTTCCTCAATTCCGCCTAATTTCTAGATTATACTTTGTTATGGAGGAAAAAGCTTAAAGTTGCTGTGCTTTGCTTTTCACAACATAAATATATACAACTATAATACATAAACATTTCCTTATTTTTAAATATTTTTAAAATGTTAATCCACACTTAGGAAAGAAAAATACTTATTTAGAAAACTAATTGACAGGTCAGAGCGCCTGGTCGGTTTCCAGGAGGTGCGGGTTCGAATCCCGCTACGTTCAATTTTTTTTGTACGTTTTCTAAATAAGTATTAAACATTTCCTTTTTGCTGGAATTTAATCCGCAACCACATAACGTTCCAAACGCATAACAAAAACAACTACTAGTATCTCCCGATTATCAGTTTCAAAGTAAAATAATGGAATAGTTTTCATTATTTCATAAAATTGAATTTAAGTTTCAACTTACTAGAAAATTTTTACCTTATTCGAATCACGTTTGGCTACTATCGGTTCAATTCTTTCAACTTTGAGAAGTCAAATAAAAGTGACTGCAGTTTTGAAGTAATGTCCAAGACGTCCGCGCTATACTTTAATAATATCTTTTGTTTCATCATAATATATCTTTTATATGTAAGTACATATGTGCTTATTGATTTTATATTACAATATAGATTATTAAACTAGTCATGGCGGCACAAGGGTGCGAATGTAAACACGGAAGGTTGTGAGTTCGATTCCCATTAGAGAAAATGAAATATTTGAGTTTCTTCTATCTGGTAATATAATATATACATATAACAAAATAATTATTTAAATTGTATCTGTACATACCACCATTTGCATTAAAAATTAATGCAGTTCATAATCAGTTAGATCATAGCAGTTTACAGTATCAGTAGAATCGATAAATGAACCTATAACAAGACATTTCCTACACCAAACCTCCATAACTAATCAAGATTTACACTCACTGCTTAATCTTAAATCAGAGAATAACATAAATTAATAATTTTCCGCGTTGACAAGTATGGGTGTGCGGGCAAGCGTAGCAACGTGAATTATAGCGTTTAACGTACATTTAACACAGGCGACGCGAAACGATGTTGTTATGAGATGGTTTGCCAACTTGCCGACATTCGACTGTGATATACGTGTAGTGGAAGAATCCATAGCTTGGCTGTTTTTTTTTTTTTAATATTTATATATTCAAATTAGTTTAAAATATTAAGGCTGTCTTGGCGCAGTGGGACAGTGTCTGACTGTAGATGGTAGGTTTAGGTTCGCACTCGGGGTAATGAGTTCTTTTAATTTCCTGCCTCTGGTAAAACACAAAGTATGGCGTTTAGCTCTGCCAGTCAACATGCAATGTTTCAGAAATTGAGCGGTGAAAAAAGTATATGCCAATTATTAAAACATTGAAAAAATGGTGTTTGTCTTTTTTTTAAATAATTTTTACGTCCAAGAAAATATTCTAGGATATTCTCGCATAAGTGGTTTTTATTTCCACCCTTAATCATTAATATATTTAAAAAAATAAAGCCCAAGCAAATATAGGCTACAATAGTGCTACGGAACTACTTTGTTTGCTACGAACGATCTACGGCTTTAAAGCGAATAAGTTACATTATTTTAAGGTTTATAGGTAGAAAGTAAAGTTGAGAAAACTTTTTTTTTATATATTTGTTCTATATATATATAAAATATACGCCATTTAAAAAAAAATATTTTAGTTGAATTTCACTAGCAGTGTTTGACTCTACGGGTGACGTTGTAGGTTAAGTTTTTAGTTTCCGGAACTCAACGCGGAACTCACAAATACATTCATTATAAGAGATAGGTAAAGAGAGATTTTTTTTATTAATTTATATTCATTAAATACTCATTTTACTCTTCTCAAGTAAACCTACACTATCTATCTATTCAACAGATAAATAAAGTCTGTAAAAAAAGAAAAAAACTAAAGAAAAAAATAAAAGAAAACAGAATTATTTTTGCTGTTAACTATTAATCCTATGAATTGTAAAAACCTTTTGCAGTTCAAACAGACTATAACACAAAGGTAATTAAAAATAAATATTAACCCAGCCTTCCACTTCTATTCATTTTGTCTTCTTAAAATTCCACAAAGGAATTTTGCATTTGATATTCCACATGGCGTCGCAGTTGCATAAGAACGGATGTAACGGGTGTTGGACGATTTAAAAATTAACCTTAAATCTTTTTTTACAAGCTTTAATATCAACTGTTTTAAAATTAACTATTAAGTATTATATAAGATTACTTAAGTGTGTCTGGTTGTGTGTTGAAAATCAGCTCACGCTGTATCCCGCGCACAGCAGGGTAGGCAGAAGGAACCTAGTGTAAAGACATTCCGTTCCCCACTTTCTGCCGAATTCTAGAGGAATTGCGTGTTGAGTGGCAGAACTCAACACCGCGCTTTTGCCTCGACACCAAAGCGAAGAAATAGAAATATACATTTAAGTAAATATTTCATCTCCTCGAGTGGGGATCGAACCCACAACCAGTCGGTTTAACAGTCACACTTTGTGCGCTGCGCCACGACTAGCCTCGTTGTTGAAAATAAAACACTAAAAAATACATTTCAATGTATATTATAGTGATCGTACATTTGTTTGTAACATTAGCTGTAAATTTATGTTAAATTTAGTGTTACTGAAGTAGGGGACTATGAAACTAAGTAAATTAAATATAAATTGCGGACTTAATGTAGTGTAAATATTAATTGTTTTGATGACTTATAATAATTGTTCTTTAGATATATATTTTTGCTTAAAAAGGAGAGCATTTGATAATTAATTTTATTAAAAAATGTATTATATTTTTCTACAATATAAGGCACTAATAAACTACACGTACTCCGATCTGTACCTGGGTCCTTTAAGATCCACACAAGCTTTCCAAGGTCTACTGTTGACGGTAAAGTGTGTATAATATATATATAAATATATATTTTTTAAATTATCTAACACAAAAACTCTTTTGCTTACATCCTTTCATCAACAAGAAAAGAACTAATGCTCTATAAGCGGCTGCACATATTTTTTGAATCATGTCTCAATTAAATCAACAATATTTCAAAAAAAAACAAATCAAAATCAGCTTATTTGTTTGGGAGTTACGATCTCACAGACAGACACATAAATAAATACATCATATTAAAAAGAAAAAGTTAAAGAGTAAACCAAACATAACCTGGAGACATTTCAGTATAGTATGTATTAAATATGACTTGATATCACGGCCTATAATATTCTGAAATAAGTGGCGCGACGTAGAAAAGGTGGGATGGACCTATCCTATATTTAATGTCAAATGCTTCAATCAATATACCAAGTAATTAAAGAGGTTTATTACAGAGTATTTATAAAACACTTTTCGATTTAATAACTAGATTGATATATTTGTGGCACGTTTTCTTAAATTTTGAAATGAAATCTATAGTATATTTCCGCTTGGTTTCGTTTCTTTTACAATTGTGACTTATTTATACTAAAAGTAATTTTAAACAAGAAACACGAAAGAAGAAGAGGCAAGACATTTTGCTCTTCGTTATCCGCTTACTATGCATGTTCAGTGGCGGATCTCAACGCCGCGTTGGTGGATTTACAAGTGGAAATTAAGTATATATATGTATGTACACATAATGAAATAAATCATTAATTATTTTTCATTCATTCTTATTGTTTTTTTTAAGTAAATTGAAACTAGTTATTTGAAAAAATATATTTATACTGCCTTACTGAAAACAATTAACTGGACAAAACAATTAACAATTAACTGGACTTTTTGGTTACTTTTACTTTGATTTAATTGTTATAGACAATTACAAATAGAGCGAAACAATTAAAAAAAATGTTTCGTTCTTAAAGTGGACTAACATGTCGTTTTAATATCGTAATTATATTTTTTAAAAATAAAAAAAAATATCTGCTTAATATAACTTTTTACGGTGTAGTTAAATATTAGGGATATTTTTTGCTTCACACAGTATCTCGAATATAGTAGGGTAGGCACTAGAGATTTGATACCAACAAACCAAAAATTACAAAATTTTTGAGTCGGCGCCTTAAATTAAAACCATTTACCAAATAAAACTGGCAATGCAACATGATAGCTTCTCCTTCCAGCTGTACAATTATAAATGTACACGTCGACTAGAAATTTCTGACGTATTATAATACATAATATTACCTACATTACTTTGAGAATTTATCAGCTTCACGCTGAATCCCGCACACAGCAGTGTAGGCAGAGGGAACCTAGTGTTAAGACACTTCGTCCCTCATTTTTCACTGATATTTGAATCTCTCAATTATTCATTTGACTATTTTAATAATATTTATAATCATATTTTTATTATTTGCATCTAAAAACAGTAACAGTTTACCTATTTTTAAGTAAACCCTATAAAAGAGACACGTTATAACTTATATTAAATAGTGTTATTAAAAGTGTCGGCGTATAGGCGCCGTGCAGCGCACCGGATGTTAGTTCCCTCATTATTTATTTAAAGCCTCTATCCGATTGTGTCAGTCTGTGTCTTAAGTTAAAAGATAAAACGCTTAACTTTTTTGATAAAAATATAAAGTTAAATATTTTTCGTTAGTTATAACTAGGAACACAAAGTGAAGAGGCAATACGTGGCGTTGAGTTACGCCACTCAACACGCAATGCCTACAAAATTCGGCGGAAAATGGGGAATAATGTCTTAACAGTAATTTTTCTCAGCTTACCCTGCCGTGTGTGCGGGATACAGCGTGAAGCTGATTTAATTTTTTTTAACTATATTAGCAATGGCCGCAGTGGCGTCGCTTGTGAGTACGTCCCACTCGATGGAATGAATCACCACAAAGCACGGCGTTGATATCCACCAATTTTAATCGACGTCAAAAAGGAGTCGGCCAAGTCAAAAATAACATTAATATACAATGCTAAATAAGCAGAATAAAGTAAAGTATGAAAAAAAAGTAAAGTAAGTATAAGAAGAAAAAAAAAGTAAAGAAAAAAAAGGTAAAACCAACTCCAAACATAAAGGATTTTCAGTGGCTAAATAGATATTACAAGTATACGATTCAATAACAGCGCTAATTGTTATTTAAAAAAGAAAAATATGACAGTGGACGAGGCGAAAGAGGTATGTAGCGACCGTAGCGTTTGGCGCTCCGTTCTCTCTGACTAACCCGCTAGGTATAAAGCGTGAAGCTAAGTTTTTAAGTTAAGTTAAGTGTTATTTAATTACGAATAATTTGATTTAAAAATAATTATGAATTTAAATAAATTAAATTAAATTAGCTTCACGCTGTATCCCGCACACAGTAGGGTAAGCAGAGGGAACCTAGTGTTAAGACACTCTGTTCCCCACTTTCTGCCGGATTCTGGACGCATTGCGTGTTCAGTGGCAGAACTCAACGCCGCGCTTTGCCTCGACACCAGAGCGAAGAAATGGAAATATAAATTTAAGTAAATATTTCATCTCCTCGAGTGGGGATCGAACCCACAACCAGTCGTTTTTACAGTCACACTTTATTGCTCCTGCGCCACGACTGGCCTCATGTATTTACTTTAAAATAATGAAAATATTATTTTCTACTGTCAAGTTTTGACAAGTTTATGTATATCCGAGTAGGTATAGTATTAAAGCATTTTTTTTATAATTAACTTTATGACTTTTAATGTAAAATTTTATCAAAATAAGTGTTGTATACATAAACTTTGTCCGCCACTTGTAGATTACTTGCACTGTACAGGGGAGATGAAGTGCTTTTAAAACTTAACCCTTATTTCCTCACTTGAAATACTTTAAGCTCAGTCCTACGACGTGATGGAATACTTCGACGTCTTGTGTTTCGTTACTAGAAGTTGTTATATAAATATTTAGTTTTATAAGGATTTTTTGTTTCTGTTTTCTATTTCAAATTTATATTTTATATTTGTAATTTAGATAAAATTTCACAAACATAAATTCTGTCTGGTATTAAAACTAGAAAGTCATTTAATATTTTATTTTCTTAGTAACGCTACTAGAATATTATAAATATACAACTTTGTGAGGAAATACGGATGTATGCTCCACTTTTACGCAAAAAGTACTGAACGGCTGTAATTTATATATAGATTTTGAATATTTGGTCTATATTATAACAGTAACTTATGGCGGGCGAAGCCGCGGTTTTGTCGACACCGTAAAATAGCTCTTATCAAAAATTTTAGTTATAGTACCTATAATTTTTTGTTCCTTTTCTTCATCTTGTGTGTAAATTACTTTAATAATGATCTATCTAAGGTTGCATGAATCATTTTAATTGATATAGAATTATTAGAGGATTTACTCACCTTTCTATGTGACTTCTCTAAAATTAAGCACTTTTAAATGTAGTTCTTTATACTTATTCCGAAATACGATGTCGTACTTTAAAATGGAATGTATTTTTTTATGTTTTTCCTCTTCAAGACTTTGAATAATTAGATTTCGCCGCCTCATTATACTTTTATATAATTTCTTGCTGCATTGCTTGCTACGCGACTTTTTTCTTAAACATTTAATTGTCTGAATGATGTACTATGAAATGATCTATAATTTTAACTCATTTGTTAAACAAAATCAGTACTAAGAAAATAAGTTTTTAGCTGAATCTATAATGAACAATTTATTGATGACAAATAGTTTCATATCCTGACCCTCGATCGTATTAATTGCATTGTGCAGGCAATAAACTCACGATATATTACTATCTACTTAAAATACAAGTGAACGTTGTTCTTCGCGAGATTTCACGAGATTTTCAACAAAAATATATATTTTTTTTATTAAGTAAATGTATGCGACTTACTTTGTGATAAAAGTACACTTTCCAACCATACATTTGTAAAATTTTTACAGTAAAGACCCAGGCTTTGAATAGAAGAAGATAATATTTTCAATTATTATATTTTCTCCTGCCAAAATTGCTTAAGATATAGTACCAGATATTTTAATAATTATTATATTAATAAACAAACAATACGCAAAAAAATCGAAAATAATGTTGAAATAATAATCAAAATGAACGTAAAAGCCTGGAATTTTAGCAAAACTAAACTTCCTAAAACAACAGTAGGTACCATAACTATATTTTCAATGAAAATTCAACCGCAACGGAGTAAAAAAATAATCTCAGTTTAGCCATCTTAGCGGTGGGAGGCAGCCGTAATACTCACCACAATATATGGAGGTACCCACAAAGGGAAAGTTGGCTATTGTTTACCTGGACACAGTGCTATCTGAGAAGTTAATTAATTGTTTACTGGATATGACAAAATTATTATGGTTTTTTTTTTTATATTTTGTTATATGTGTTTAAATATATGTATGTATATATTTAAATATTATTTTTAATTAGTACAATTTTTGTGTAAGAATAGTATGGTAACAAGACATGACAGACAAAGTAAAATTAAAACATTTTTACGTCAAATGCAATATTTATATTATTCAAATTTTAGATTAGTCTTTTTTTTTACATTATTTTTTGCCTCTTATATATTTTTGTTCAGAATTCACGTTTCATAGCGGAAATAGCCGAGGGAACCTAGTGTTAGCATACTTTCTCCTGTTGTAACTGATATCCCAAACTCCTTTGAAAATATTATTTAATAAATAATGCCTTGGCTCGTGATGTTTTTAGTGGTTAGAACCATTTATAGTTGTGATCGTGAAGAACCCAAAATCTTTTAGAGATTCAGAGGTAACAGTGTTAGGAATTTTATTCATGCCATTAGAAGGTGTCTTGTGTCAGTTATTTAGATAACTGGAAACTCGACAATATGACATTGTCATAACTCGAAGCTCGTCCGAAGAAAAGCCAAGAGCGCGTCCTATCTTCCTCTCCACTATAACTGCGAACTAGTTATAATAAAAGGAAGAAAGAGTACGGGCACCGCCCCGCCCTACACCGTGAGTTCCGACCAGACCGCAGTTTTACAGTCATCGTTGAACCCTCCCAGACGTTTGTGTGTGATCTTTCCGAAGGTACTTGTTACGCTTTTTTATATTAAGATTGTATTAGAATGGTGACTCGTGATGTTGATTGATTTGTGAGATCAATATAAGTCGTTGGAACGAACGCATTACCGCTAGGCGGCCGATATGTTAAATAAACGCACGGCACACACCCCACAGTCGTGTCTCGAACCGGACACTACTACATACACCAGAGTTCCAGGACATAAAATAGCACCACACACCCGTATGAGACAGGCGGACACTACTACATACACCGGAGCTGGGACATAAAATAGCACCACACACCTACACGAACTCGTCTCGATTAATTTGGTATTAAAAATATAAAGTGTGTATTATTCATAATTAACTATGTTATTATATGTATTGCCATGCATATTTTATTTTATTTATTTATTTATTTTTAACTTATACCCAAGGTACATACTGTTACACTCTGCCCTATTTTAAGGTTTCTCCGCATACTGATCGGCGGAACTCAACGCCACGCTTTCCTTTTCCAGAACCGGGAAATGAATATAAAACAATTCTGAAAATCAGAATATAATCTACATCTGTTAGTATTTAGCCAACAAAAAATACTATAACGAATCCAGTAAGACTCCATCTTCGTATGCATGTTTCAGGCACGAGAGGTGAACGATAAATTCAACGCTTTGTGTTCTTCTGGTCTCTACGTGTTTTTTGCCCGCGATTCATGAATGCTGGAGTAAATCCGCTTTTGGTCTTTTTTGTCAATGATACCTATTATCATTAATACTGACTTGGACAGGGTGGAAATTTATATGCAGTTTGTGAGGGGAATGCCATTTTTATTATGATTTTAAGTAATTTATTGCTCAAATTATATCTTACCTGCTGTGCGTGTTAAATAAAGATCGTGAATTTTTGTATTTATCTATATTTTTTTTTAAATTTCGTTAATCATCCACAAAACGTAGCAGATCTATAAGACTTAATTACGAAACTGTATTTTAACTAACAAAGAACCTGGGAACCTCAAGAGACTCCGTTATCATGACGACACTCCCATTCCCCACTTTCCGCCGTATTCTGGAGGTGAAGTCTTTATTGCGTATTGAGTGGCATTACTCAACGCCACGCCTCTTTTATCAGAACGAGGAAATAAAAGTACTAAATATTTCATTTTACAGCCTCACGCTTGTGTCCCTGAGCCATGATTGGCCTTCATATAAATAATATAATGTAAATATATAAAAAATCTGACATCAAATATTTCTAATTATACAAGAGCACTATTAAGCAGGTGACTTGGAGGCACTATGATGTGAAATTATTAATTAAACGTTACCCAATATTAAATTTTGCGTATATAATAATACCAAAAATAGCATCTTAAGGGAACGTTCACTCGCTTTATGTAAAGACTCAAGTGGAAAATGGGCATCAATCTTTTACATCACAAAGAGCCTTTCCCTTGCAGCACACTGTAAAATTGTACTAAGCTTGAAGTCCATTACCATATCGCTGTGTATAGTTCATAACTAAATTATTATTTTTTTTTCAGGAATTATTTAGAAAAAATAATAATAAGAAATACGTATAATAATAAGTGACTTAGTGTTAAGACATTCCATTCTCTGCGGTGTTTTATTACCCTGTGCCACGACGGTCTCGCTTTAGTATAAATTATACAAGAGTATATGTTTGTTCTAGGGCTTTATACTTTATTAGTTTAGGTAAGTATATGTGTTCTTTACTTTAACGTTTACTTACATAGGGGTCAGTCGTGGCGCAGGGGCACAAAGCGTTCCTGTAAACACGACTGGTTGTGGGTTCGATCCCCACTCGAGGAAATGAAATATTTATTTCATTTTATATTTATTTACATTTCTACGCTCTGGTGTCGAGACAAAAAGCTCAGCGTTGAGTTCCACTAATCAACACGCAATATCTCCAGAATTCGGCAGAAAGTGGGAAACAGAGTGTCTTAACACTAAGTTCCATCTACCTACCATGCTGTGTGAAGCTGATTTGATTCCTTATATATTCACCCACTAATATAAAAGTCCTATTGAGTGCTATCATATTTTTAATCCTCCATAAAGCACGTCAGCTCACGGCGTCGACTCGTACAATAAAAGCTTTAATGAAAATAAATTGAACAGAGCCGAAAAACAAACGGACAGAACGAATAGGGGTGAGTTTAAACTGACAATAAATATTGGTGTGAAATATTGTTTTTTTTTTTCTAACTAGGTACTCCTCTCTTAGCAATATTAAGATAAACCTATGTACTATTATGTAATATTACTTATAGTAGTCAGTAATTTTTTTACGTGGATTTTTTTTGCTTCACGCTGTATCCTGCACATCGCGGGGTAGGCAGAGGGAGCCTAGTGTTAAGACATTCCGTTTCTATTAGAACACTTCTGTTTCCAATTTTCAGTTGAATTTTGTAGGCACTGCGTGTTGAGAGGCAGAATTCAAAGCGCGCTTTGCCTCGACACTAGAGCGAAAACTTGAAAAAAATACTAACTATTACTTATCCTCGAGTTGGAATTGAAGCCACAACCTGTCGCGTTTACAGGCACACGCTTGTGCGCCTGCACTACGACTGATTAATGAAATTTAAATGTAATTATTGAAATTTTCTTATACGTGCTCCAAAATAGCCACACAACTCACGCTTTTCCGGGTATTTAACGTACCCATTTTATGTTTTACATAAAGTAAAAAATAGTCAATAAATTTATTTCCATCAAAGATATGTAATAAATGAGTCAAGATATAAATAATGACTTAATTCACTTAATTTTATATAACTTGTTTTCATACTTTAATTACGAGTCTCTAAATAAACCATAATTTTAATATATTAAGCCTTTCTAAGAATAGATGCACCTTTACCGTTAACTTTTGACTTCGACAAATTAAATCAATTAGGGGCCAGCCTCCGTTTTTTGTCCAAATGTCCCCATTTGTTTCGTGTTAGGCTGGTTTTTTTTATTTCGGAGCATTTCCCTTTGCGACGATTCAACAACGTCACTTGGTGTTTATAGCGTTGATTTAATTTAAAGGATAAATGTACAGGAAGGTTTTAAAAAACATATACATTTAGGAAAAAAATATACATTTAGAATTTAAAGTTCAGAATATAAAGTTATTCTGAAATCGTCTATTATATAGGTATGTCATAGGCCAGTCGTGGCGCAGGGGCACAAAGTGCGTCTGTTAACGCGACTGGTTGTGGGTTCGATGTCCACTCGAGGCAGAAAATATTTATTTAAATTTATATTTCTATTTCTACGCTCTGTTGTTGATTTCCGCCATTCAACACGCAATGCCTCTAGAATGCGGCGGAAAATGGGGAGCGGAGTGTCTTAATACTAGGTTCCCTCTGCCTACCCTGCTGTGTGCGGGAGACAGCGTGAAGCGATTTTTTTATGTTATGAGAAAATTTTACTTTGTTGGGGAAAATCATAAGTTCTATGTCACTGTACTCCAAGTTTCCAGCCAAGTAATACAAGATCAATCTATTAAGCCAAACTTTTTTTTATTGTTAAATATAAGATTTTTTTTATGAAATAAATGAAAAGAATATAGAGATAGAAATGGAAGGCCGGAAAGGCGGAGCATACAGGGCACAAGCGTGCGACTGAAAACTCGACGAAAAAGTGGAAAACGGATTTTTTTTTTATTTATGAAATAATAACAGAGAACTAGGTTACCAGGTTCACTCTGCCTACCCCTAAAAATATAGAGGTCTGTATAAATACTCTCTAGTCGTCTTGTCTTTTTTTTCTAATAAAATGTGTATGTATTATATTGCATGGTCATTGCAAGTATTTACTACAATCTAGTTATAATCTTATTGACTACATACATAGGTACCTTAGGTACCACCTGAGCGATAATCCGCTTTCGAGAACATCTTTTTATTCTCAAAATAATTTCAATGCGTTATCACATATAGTCGAGTTTATTTTTTATATATTGAATTAAGATTAAATCTTCTAATTACTATATAGAGAATAATTCGTAATAATTGCCTTGTAAAAAAACACTATATATGTTCAAATATGCTTTAGTTTAGAGGTTCTAAAATATGTATAGATAGTTTTTTCACGTGACGTGACGTGTCATAAAATGAAAATTATTCTTAACTTAACTTAACATTTTTTAAAGTGTTATTCCACACTTAGGAAACAAAAATTCTTATTTAGAAAACGTATAAAAATTTGAACGTGGCGGGACTAGAACCCGCCTCCTGGAAACCGACCAGACGCTCCGACTACTAAGCCATACGTTCTGAACGTACGTAACGTTTTATACGTTTTCTAAAAAAGTATTTAACTTAGCTTCACGCTTTATCCCTAGATGGGTTATCAGAGATACGGAGCGCCAAACGCTACGTTGATTTTGATGAAGCGCGGGTTCAAATCTCGCTACGTTCGACCTGTTAACTGTCAGTCAATCCAGTCAGAGGAATGGATTATTTTCTCTCTTTTACCATATGAATATTAACTTTATGTTCTCTACATGAAGAGTGAAGCTGAATATATCTATATCTTTTTTACTTATTGATATCAGTTCCAAACAGTCAATGTGTACTTTTCTTATACTGAGTTCAAGTAAATTTAACGACTAAATGCATATGCTGGATTTTTTCTTTTTTTTTAAATTATTTACATTTTGGCATCGCTTCAAATATTTTTAAACGTAACTCTAATGTAGCGATATATGGGTCACGGGGCCACATTTCACCGCTATTCCCCACAACATAGTGTACAAAAAGCAATTGTTTTAAATCGCAATTCCAACTGAAATATTTTAGATTTACAAAAAAGCGCCGCCACCGACAAAAAGTTCGTTTACAAAGGCATACTGTGTAGACAAAGTTGACCGCTCTAAGCTTTAGTTCCCTTTTTGCATTCGCTTTGTTCTAACCAACACACGGTCTATATCTATTCGGGATATTTCCACGCATTACATACAAATGTAGGTTTTTTCTTGAAATAAAAAAAACTTAGTTAATTTATGCTAGTATCGTGAAGCCTTTGAATAGTTCTATATATAGTTTTTGTTTTTATTTAATATGAAGATTATTATTATTCTTTGATACTGGGTTTTTTATTTTTTTTTATCGATTTTAAAAGAAAAGTGTTTATAATTTTTTATATTAGATAAAATTAAAAATTAAAAAAAAAAAAAATTAGCTTCACGCTGTATCCCGCACACAGCAGGGTAGGCAGAGGGAACCTCGTGTTAAGACACTCCGTTCCCCACTTTCTGCCGAATTCTGGAGGCATTGCGTGTTGAGTGGCAGAACTCAACGCCGCGCTTAACCTCGACACCAGAGCGAAGAAATGGAAATATAAATTTAAGTAAATATTTCATGTCCTCGAGCGGCACACCTCGTGCCGCTGCGCCACGACCGGCCTCCTATATTAGATATTTTGTTTTTTACTGGTATCAATGTCAGACAAGACAAAAATAATAATTATAGATAGCTTCTAAATACATTTAATACAAGCTAATAAAATTAGCTAAGAAAACGAACGAATCGTTAAATATTATTTAATGAACTTTACTTTGAAGTAATACTATGTTTAGTTTTATCTATACAGTATAATACAGTACTAAAATTGATTTTTTTTCTTTTTTTTTAAATAAATCTTAAAACAATTTTGTAAAATGGTAAATAGTTCTAATCGTGGCTGGTTGCCTTCACAAAATCCACTGGGACTTGCGGCTTACTTTAGAAGTCTGCTTAAGTGAGGTTACTCCAAATTAATCAAGTTGGCCGCAGATTTAATTCCTTCAAATGTCAAATATTTTATAGTACAAAGCTAATAATAACTCAAAGTAAACTAAATGGCCTAAATATGATTCTTAAATTTATTATAACTAGCTTTTACCTGTGGCTTGGCCCGCGTGGTTACACGCAACACTTCAATTTTGACACGTTCGAAGTGCAGAATAGATTCAGGTAATACCTTTAAGCTTTCTCAGTAAATGGACTAACCAAACGCGCATTTAAAATTAAAGTGGGTTCAATTCCTATTCGGGGGAATGAATTATTTTATTTTCTCGGTCTAGAAAGAAGAAAAAGCGGAACATTGAAATACAAACATACAATATTTCCAAATTTGATTATGAGGATTATGAGGAGAACTGAGTGTTTAAACACTAGGTTCCATCTGCAATATGTGGGATTCAGTGTGAAGTTAAAAAAAAACAAATTATAAAAATCGATGTATATATCTAAAAATTCACACTCACCTCCACGTGGCCCATTAGCTCAGTTGGTTAGAGCGTCGTGCTAATAACGCGAAGGTCGCGGGTTCGATCCCCTCATGGGCCAATTTTTTTATACACAATTGTAAAACTTTAATTGAAAGGAAAAAATGTATAACGTAATTTAACTTATAAATATTTTTTTTTTTATAAATTTGTATTGATTTTATTGTGTTTTATTAGCTTAGCAAAAAATATATATATTCCAGTCAAAGGAACGTCTGGCACAGATAATATAATAATTTGAATTATTTTTTTAGATTTTTACCGGTAAATCAGGTAGCTTGACAACTATTTAAAAAAAACATTTTTATATAGGAAATTCTTAACAAAAATATTTAAAGAATTTGATATATAAATATATGTTGGAAGAATTTGATATATAAATAGAATTTCTAATAAAAACATATATTAAAAAATAATATATAGGTGAATATTTTTTTGTAAGAAAAATATAATCTTTATTCACTTACATTTTACGTAGTCGATCAGATCGATTCAGATCGAAAATCTGAAGCTTTATAGTTTACACCACACTTTCTTTCATTACCAGAGCAGGGAAACAAAAAAATAAATATAATTGATTCCCCCAAGTGGAAATCGAATCCACCCTCATCACGTGTACACACACTAATGCGCCACGGCGGCCCTGACAAAACCTAGTATTTTTATATGTTCATCATCTGAAGTAACCAACCAAAAGTAAAACAAACTAACTAAAAACAGTAGAGGCCATTCGTGGCGCAGAGGCACAAAATGTGACTTTAAAACCGACTGGTTGTGGGTTCGATCCCCATTCGAGGAGATGAAATATTTACTTAAATTTATATTTCCATTTCTTCGCTCTGGTGTCGAGGTGAAGCGCGGCGTTGAGTTCTGCCATTCAACA